>CAUYTI010109193.1:0-59150 GCA_963575145.1 Galago senegalensis | reverse complement strand
ATTTTATTATTATTTTTGAAACAGATTCTCACTTTGTCACGCTTGGGAGAGTGCTGTGGCATCATAGCTCACAGCAACCTCAAACTCTTGGGCTCAAGAGATTCTCTTGCCTCAGCCTCCTGAGTAGCTGGGACTACAGGTGCTCACCACAATGCCCGGCAATTTTTAGAGATGGGGTCTTGCTCTAGCTCAGGCTGATCTCAAATCCCTGAGCTCAAGCAGTCTACCAGCCTTGACCTTCCAGAGGGCTAGGATTACAGGCGCGAGCCACCTGTAAATAAGGTATATTGTTAAAGGTAAGAGGACAGAACATATTTTACTTATTTGGAGGGGTCGGTTTGTGCCTCTGGACTGTTGAGACTTACAGTGTGTGGGCTGCCATTTGTTCTCTTGCCTCAGTCCCCCCAATTTAGCAGCAGGCCTGCCCTTAGGACCTGTCTGTGTAACAACCCCTGAAGTAATCTGTATGTATTGATCCTGAACAAGAGGTGGTTCCTCCTAAAATAATTAGTTAGTCAACTGGGTCTTGCATTGTAAGGCAGCATTTTTTCTCCGAGTGGGATATTTAGGTAGCTACTCTTAAATTCCAATGTGGACACACCTGGATGGGTGTACACCTGGAGGTACATTTCTCACTTATCTAAATTGAAAGATAATAGCTTGTAACATTTCAGTTTCCTTTCATCTTTTTTCCTGCCCATCCTCTGTGTCCAAGCTCTCTGCCACCTGCTTCTGATCCACAGTGACTGCACCATTCTCAGATGGCACAGTTAAAGAGATTTCATAGGATGGATTTAGAACCCCCCATTTGTTCGTGTTGTTGAAACCCAAAAGGAACTGAGTGATACTTGGATCTTCTCGTTGGATTATGGGAAACTGACCACCTTGGAGCAGGTGCTGGCTGAAGGAAGGAGCTCTGTAGGGTCTCTGGGATGGGATTCGGGACAAGGTTGCCTGAACTGAGTTAGGCCTTGTCCTGCCGGGGACCCTGGACTGAGTCAGAGAGACCACACCGAAGGATCATGCTGCAGATGTGGTCTGGCCTGTTGTCAGCCAGAGAGGAGCTGACAGCTCTCAGGGAGTGACTTAGGCTCAGGAAGAAAGATGTGAGCTTATGGAAATGGTGGCTCTTCTGATCCACACGTGTTGCTGTGATAACAAGCAACCAGGAATCTGAGACCTTAGATGTGTTGTCCACCACAGGACGGCTGGGGATGGTGCTCCGCACGTCCTCTGGCACTCGGGGACCCAGCATGCAGGAGCAGCTACTATTTGGAACATGACTGCAGCAGAGGGGAGGGAAACTCCACCACGCCCTAACTGGCTCCTGAAACTTAAGCCCAGAAGCGCCTCATCTCACCTCCACTTACCCAAGCAGGTCACTCAGGCACACCTAACTTCAAAAGAAGGGGAACAAATAGCCCTCCCATGTGAAGGGAACCAGAAACCAGTGACCACTAAATAAAGCAATCTATCCCAGTTCCTGAGGAGAAAGTAAAAGGCCCTTCTGGTGTGGAGGCAGAGGGTGTTCTTGGACTTATTGAGGGAGGGCAGCTTGACCTGTGCTCACTGAGCTGACCTGAACTAAATGAATAGAGTGACCAGATCCTGCAGCTGGAGCCGTGTTCCTCCTCTGTTGATACTGTGCCCATTCTACAGATACTCACCAAACACATGGCATGTACCTGGCATGATGCTAAAACCTGCAGAGAGAATCATCAACAAGGACACGTGATCTCTGAGCTCCAAGAAACCATAGTCAGGAGACTTGTACGCTGAGAACTCCTGGTGTTTCCCTGCAACCGAGGACAGCAACACGTGCGGCCCTCTAGTCTCTCTTGGCAGTTCCCTTTGCCCTTGCCCTGTTCTTGGGAATCACTCAGCTTATCTGTTTGTGCTGCGGGGGTGGGGGGTGGTTCTCCTATATCAGCTCCGCCCTGGGGACTGCCCTCCTACCTGACTCTCAAGACTTTGCTGCAGAATGTACTGTCCTGGGGCTGCTGGTGTCCTTTGAGCCTCAATGGATGTATTAATCCATTTTCTATTGTTTATGACAGAATACTTAAAACGGGGAAATTCATAAAGAAAAAGAATTTATTTCTTATAGTTCTGGAGGCTGGCAAGTCCAAGGTCAAGGCGATGCATCTGGTGAGAGCCTTTTGGCTAGTAGGCCCTCTCAGCAGAGTTCCAAGGTAGTGCGGGGCATCCCAGAGTGAGGGGGCTCATGGGCTAACTTGTGAGCTCAGGTCTCTTTCCTTTTTACAAAGCCATTAGTTCTCCTCCCATAACAACTCTATTCATTCATTCATCCAATGAATCTATTCTTGAGGGCCAAGCCCTCCTGATGTGATCACCTCTTAAAGGCCCCACCTCTCAACACTGCCACAGTGGGGATTAAGTTTCAACATGAAGTTTAGAAGGGACATTCACCCCGTAGCAGGGTGCAGTGCACGTACGATGGAAACCAAACCCTTTGTTTCCCTTAATACATTCACACCACTGACCTTTCCTCTTCCCATCTCCTCCCGTTGCTCCTGATCTGCACTTCCTCTCGTTTTGCACACGGGCCATCAGCCTAGACACCTGCTGATCTATCAAACCATGGTCACCCAGCACCATGCCCCAGCCGTCACCTAGATACTCCTGCTCTCTGGAGGGGAAAGAGCCACAGACAGAAATAACAGTGATGGTGACAGGCAGAACTTGATGGGTGCAATTGTAAAACATTTTTTTTTTCTTCTTCTCAGGACTGTCTGGCAAACAGTCTCACCCAGAATGTTATCTCAAGCAGGTTCCTCAATATTCTGGCACTTTCAAGAAATGACATTAGGTCATTGCTAGTTTCAAAATAGTCTGTTTTCAGTGATACGATGCCCGGTCTTCTGTAATTCTTAAAACTCTGAACTCTAAGCTTCTCGCCGGTTCCCCTGGAAGGAGAAACAGCTGAGGATTTTGGGTCCTTGACTTTTCCAACTCCTCTGTTACTCCTGATCCCTCTAGGATGAGAGCAAGTTTGGGGGGACAGATGTGGGACATGGACGTTCTGTTGGACGGGTTCTGTCATCCTTTGACATTGGAGTCAGAAGGGACTGGAGGATATTCCAGGATAGGAGTTTTCCTTTCAGCACATTCGTGAGGCCTTTCCGAGGCCCGCCTGTGAGCTGCACTGCGCCGCACGGCTCTGGGAGGTGGGCCTTGGGCCCCTGTGCTGGCCTTTCTGGTCTTCCCCACCCTGACTCCTACTCCAAGCAGAGATGCTTAGGGAGGGAGTCACCCTGCTTTATGGTAGTAGGAAAACCTCTATGCAGGGTCCTTAAGAGTGGTCCTTGGTCCTGCCATCATGCTCAGGAAAACAGTGGTCTCTCCTTAGCAGAGGTTTCACTTTCCACGGTTTCAGTTACCCAACATCAACTGCAGTCTTCAAATAGGTACATTAAGATATTTTGAGAGTGAGAGAGACCACATTCACATAACTTTTATAAGAGTATATTGTTATAATTATTCTGTTTTATTATTATCTTTTATACCAGTCTATTGTTCTATGTTATTATTGTTGTTGTTAATCTCTTACTGTGTCTAACTGATAATTAAACTTGATCATAGGTGTGTACACGGGGAAACAGTATTCATATATAACAATCAGCACTCTCTAGTTTCAGCATCCACGGAGGGGCTCAGAATGTATGCCGTGAGGGTAAGAGAGGACTGTTGTACTCAGAGACCGAGTGACCTCCCCCAAACCTCTCCTGCCAGGCTGGAGGCAGAAGGCTGCAGCAGCAGTTCCCACCTCTGCCTCCTACAGAAACAGCAGGCAGAGGAGGGTGGCCTCCCCTGTCACACCTGTCAACCCCACCCTCCACACTCCCGTGTCTCTGCTGGGCGCTGAGCTAGGGCTGCTCTTGGTGTGGACGGCCGTCTTTGCACACCCTGCATGGCTAATGTAGCACGTTGCTCTGAAATGTGAATTATTTTCTACCTGTTGTTTAGCACTCACCTTGACCAGGGTGGGATGGAGGGTGAGGGTGGCGGTTCCCAGACAAACCTGAAGAAACGTAACCGTTAGTCAGAATGAGGCTGTCTGCTGATGGTCCAGCTCTGTGTTTCCAATTTCATCTTTGGTGGGAAGAGTGAACAAAATCAAAGCTGTTCTGGCTCATTTCTGGGTGTGAACACATGGGTCCTCACCCCCCCAGTACCACCTCTCCATCTTCTTTTCTTTGTCAGTTGACTTTGACGGTAACAAACTCCAACACACATATAGACTTTGGCCAAGACAGAAAGAGATACAAGGAGGTCTAGGAGCTTTGTATGCCATCCCCAACCACCACTAAATAAAAGATCCTTGTTGCTATTTTCCCAGGAGCAGACTGCACAGAGCTGTCCATCTGAGAGCAGCCTAGTAGCAAAGCAGCATGTGTAACTCAGAGCATCTGGCTTGGCGACTTTGGATTTGGGGTTCACATGTGAAAGCTCTGCCTCTGGTGCCTCACCATGCAAAACCTATCCTCCCAGCAGGGCACCCACACCAACCCTTCACGAACCTCAGTTTCAGCCAATCTCTCTTGGTGGCTTCTCCAGGGCTTCAAAAGTACATCTCCTGTGTGCTGCAGAGCCTGCTGTTTGAAATCAGACCATTGGAAAGGTACTTTGTGATGCTGGAGAAAAGCCGCTCAGTTTTGGGTGTATATGATCCGGTGACAGATTTCACGTGGATACGTTTCATATAAATTAGTGCAAGAAGGAAAAAGCCCCGCAGTAAAAGGAAGTAAACCTCAAAGGCCACAATTTATCTGTAAGCAGGAAATCTGAAAAACTTCCCGAAGCCATTGACACAAATTTTAAGAACAGGAGGCACCCTGAACTGATTAACCCACCCCTGAATACATCAGAGAGAGGGTGAGAGGAGAGCTAGCTACCGGCTTCTAGAAAATTTAAGTTAAATCTCTTAGTTTGTATCAGGTCGTTTTAAAGTGACGTTTCTATCTGATTCTTACGTTACAAGAGGACAAAGAATATTTCTGTCTTAGGGGAAGATTTTAAAAGTTCTAAGGCCAATGGACTTGGATCCTTGAGATTGAATATTTATTTTAAGGCACTACCTTTGTTAGAATATTTGTTCTGAAAACTGTTAGTGAAGATTGTAACTGTCGTTTGCCATAGGAGGTGAATTTTCTGGTCTTGAAATAATTAACCCATTGACTACTGCTTTACTGAGGTCGTTCCAATGAACAAGGAAGCATCTTCACAGATTTCCCTAGACATGGGAACCCAGCTAAAGGCAGTCCTTATTATAAACAGTTACAGACACATTTTAAAAAAAGTGACTCTTAGGGTTTAATTTAAAACACAATTGTTATTTCCATTATCTAAGGGATCTAGAATGTCCCACGTAAGATGCATCAAAAGAAAATAATTACAGAGGGAATCACTTTTGCTTCTCATCCAGAAAATCCACAAATAAGCACATCGATGGTCCCTGGGCTAAGAAGGTAAGAGGGTGGCCCTGTCTGTATTTAGAAGTCTGTTTCCCCTAAACAGCATGTCCTGAAATCTTACTGTCCCCAGCCCTGCAATGAACACAGGAAGCCCAGAGATGAATAACAGTGGCCGGTAGGTGTTCTTCCTTTCTGAAACCAGTTTTGTTATGGACCCTGACCTTTACCCCCAGCACAGATATTTGCATATAGTTTGGGGTTTCTTGTGCCACCTGAGTCAACCCACAGAGAAACTAAAAAGAAAATTATAAATCCATTCTGGCTAAAGAAGCTTTGAGTCTGGAGCAAGAGATAACCCACTATCAAAGTGGAGGAAGCAGATTGAGATCTGATCTTGTTTTTCCATGAATTGAAAATGGCAGGCCAGGAGGGGGATGGAAGGAGTTGTACGCAGAGTGGCATCCAGGGGACAGGAAGCCAAGGCTTCAGCCTCACACCCGACACTCACTTGCTTTGTGGCCTTTGACAAGTCACTTTTTCCTTTCTGGGGCTCAGTTTCCTCATCTGCCAGATAATGGGGTTAAACTATACAAAATTGCTGCTATACAAAATTGCCCTAGATTGGGTGGCTTAAACAGCAAACATTTACTTCTCACAGTTCTGGAGGCTGGAAAGTCCAAGGTCAAGGTGCTGACCTCTCTGGTGTCCTTCAGGGCCCACCTCCAAGTGTGCAGTGGCCATCTTCTCACTGTGTCCTCATGTGGTGAAGAGCAGAGGGAGGGACCTCAGGCCTCCTACCACACGGGGCACTAATCCCATCATGAGGACCCACGCTATGACCTAATCACCTCCCAAAGGTTCTGTTTCAAATATCATCACATTAGGGATTATGATTTAAATATATGAATTTTGGGGAAATGCAAACATTCAATTTGTATCAGACTGGGCGACTGCTGAGGTTGCTGAAAGACATGAGGACCCAGGTAAGAGGTTATGAAATGGAGTGGCTAATTTGCTAGGATTCTTTTAACGATTCCACATAAATCAATCCTTCCTCCCTTCCTTCCTTCTTCCTTCTGGAGGACTTCCCAGCCTCCAGAACTGTGAGAAGTAAATGTTTGCTATTTAAGCCACCCAATCTAGGGCAATTTTGTATAGCAAGCCAAACTAAGACTGACTTACTTCCTTCCTTCCTTCCTTCCTTCCTTCCTTCCTTCCTTCCTTCCTTCCTTCCTTCCTCTCTCCCTCCCTCCCTTCCTTCCTCTCTGTTTCTCCTCCCTCTCTCTGTTCCTCCCTCCCTTCCTTCCCTTTTTCCCCCCTTCCTTTCCCTTTCCTCCTCTCCCCTCCCCTTCCCTCCCCTTTCCTCCACTCCCCTCCCCTCCCCTGTCTCTCCTTTCCTGATCTTTTCTTCTTGAGACAGAATCTCCCTCTGTCACCCAGGCTAGAATGAAATTCTCATCATAGCTCACTGCAACCCTAAAATCCTGGGCTCAAGCAATCCTCTGGGCTCAGCCTCCCAAGTAGCTGGGAATACAGGTATACACCACCGTACTTGGCTCATTTTTTTTTTCTTTTTATAGACAGGGTCTCACTATTGCCCAGGGCAGTCTCAATCCCTGGGGCTCAAGTGATCCTCCTGCCAAATCACTAGGTTTATAGGAATGAGCCACTTCCCTGGGCCCACTTGTATCTTTCTTCATCCCACCAGCTCTGTGGTCGAGCACAGGAAGCACAGAGAAGTTGCTCTGATTTCTAGGTGCACCTGCTTTCTCTTCACCAGATGCAGTGTGGTGGAAGGTCTGTGTGTGGAGTAATTAAGAGAAAGTCCTTAGAGGCAGGAAGACAGGGCTCCAGCTCCAGCCCTACAGAGCCACTGTTCAGTTCCCTGGGCCCCACTGTCTTCCTACAGTGAAAGCTGGTCTCAGGCAGGTGGTGTAAGCATTGCCTGGAAGGAGACATTTGTCAAGCACCCAGGTCCTAGGTGATGGCTGGTGGACGGAGTGAGTGCTTGTAACAAGTGTGCGTCTTGCTACTACTGCTGCTGCCACTGCTGCTAATAGTCTTCAACAATAAGGCACCCACCGCGATTCTGAGTGTGGAGAAGTTCACTCTATGCCAGCTCTTGCTGCTGTTTGATGATGCTAATTTCTTTCCTAGGCACTCACCCCAGCACATTTTCCAGGTTGTAAATCTGCCTCTCACCCTTGTAGCTAACTGCCTCTTGAACAAGAACTGATTCCCTGCAATCAAGCCCATGGAGACAGCAATTCCCCATCCCCACATCTGTTGGGTACTCACAGCTTTCTCGCTCTCCTTGGTTAGAACTGAAATACTTTATAGCATTAATGCTTTTTGCATTGAACCTGCAGGGTCAGTTTTCCAACATCCCCCGTGGGACCACAGCAGAACTTGTCTTCCAGAACACAGACTAATTGTGAGGCCTCTGACCCTAGACCCAGCTGGCACTGTCTGGCACAACAGAGCATTCGCTGTCTAGGTGGGATTTATCTACCTGTGGACAATGGCCTGACGGCAAGCGAGATACTTAGGACCGCTATTGCTGAAGGATGGGGGCCTCCCATTTATGACTATGTGACAGGCACTGAGCCAAGAGCTCTGCCCTGAACAACTCTGGAAGCCAAGGTAAGAGTGAACATACATAATAACCTGTTACGGCAGTCGGGGTGCCGGTATTCAGAATGGACGCTGCCCAGGAGCCCATTCTGATGTGTTCTGGGGGAATATTTGTCCTACCCCTCAACCTGCTGATGTGGAAACTGAGGCCCAGAGAGGTCAAAATAACTTGCTCAAGGCTGCACAGGGAAGGCAGAGTAGAAGCGCAGCCCTAATCAGATCTGCCTGGGGATCTGGGCACTCACTGTCCCTTTGCCCTGCCTTCCGCCTGTGCAGACTCTGCTGCCCCTGCGCTTTCTTCCTGACTCTGCGTCCACATGACACATCTTGTTTCCATCTCAGTTTTCTTCCTTTAGATCTCTGGTTTTGGAGCCTGTGCCTGTAGGTAGAAAGTGAATCTGAGCTGAGACCCCACAAAACTTCTATCTGCAGTTTTTGAGGCGCCAGGGCTCTGGTTTTGCCTGAGCTTGAGGTTGCTGGAGATGCTGGCACAGGCCTGTGGGTGCTCTCTCCTCTCTCTGCAAAACCCCGCCAAGGTCCTTGGGGAGCTGGCGGATCAACATCAGAGATCACTTTTTGTTGTTAATTTTTGTTTTTTTGAGACAGAGTCTCACTATGTCACACTGGGTGGAGTGCCGTAGCATCACAGCTCATAGCAACCTCCAACTCTTGGGCTTAAGCGAGTCTCTTGCCTCAAGCCTCCCAAGTAGCTGGGACTACAGTCTCCTGCCACAAAACCTGGCTATTTTTTTTTTTTCTGTAGTTGTTGTTGTTGTTTAGCAGGCCTGGGCTGGGTTCAAACCTACCAGCCCTGGTGTATGTGGCCGGTGCCCTAACCACTGAGCTACAAGTGCCGAGCCAGTTATTAATATTTTTATTGATACATATGATTGTATGTATTTCTGAGGTAGATGACATATTTTGATATAAGCATACTGAGCAAATCAGGGTAATTGAGATAGCCATTGGCTCAAATGTTTTTCCTTTCTTTGTGTTGGGATGGGGGTCACTTTTATGCATTTTTGCGTTCTATACTGTATGCTACAGGAGAACCTCCATAGCCGACCACCTCCTTGCATTGACCACCTCCTTAAGTTGATCTAATTTTCATAGACCCGACATGCAACACATGTACCACATGTACATTTCAATACAGGAGGCCCAGTTCCTTCTGTGGACCATCTCCATGCATTGGCCAGTTTGTTACAGTCCTTTTGGGGTGTTCAACTTACGGAGTTCTACTGTGTACATAACATGCACTGTGCACATCTGTGCAGGGTGGACATAAAGTTCCTGTGCAGTTTAAAATAGTTGTAACTTTCAATCGCACGCAAACCGTTTTTTTTAGTTGATAAGCCCCAATTTTATTATTTATTTATTTATTTGTTTATTTTTATTGTTTGGGATTCATTGAGGGTTACAAAGAATTAGGTGACACTGATACTGCACATTAACTTTATGTCTCCCCATACTATAAACTATGCATGGAGTATGTAGCAAGTATGTGCATCCATATATATGGCTGTGGACATGGATACGTATGCACATGGTACACACAGAAACACACATACACACCCGCACAGAGGGTGCCAAAAAACATATCCACATTTTAAGAGAGGAAAAAAGCTGTATTAAAAATGTAGTACTAAGGTCATGTCTCTGCAATTACAAGAGGCATGATATACAAGATAAAAAATGTTATCCACATGCATTTAGCATTACAATTTTAATACTCAATAGACGGCATACATATATTATATTTTGTATATATAAAACATATAGTAAGAGGAAGGCAGAAAGGAAACTAATGTTTCCTAGGCTCCAGCCACTTTATCCCTATCACATTCTATTCTTTTTTTTTTTTTTTTGAGACGGAGCCTCAAGCTATCCCCCCAGGTAGAGTGCCCTGGCATCACGCTCATAGCAACCTCCAACTCCTGGGCTGAAGCGAGTCTCCTGCCTCAGCCTCCCAAGTAGCTGGGACTATAGGCGCCCACCACAACGCCTGGCCATTTTTTGGTTGCAGCCATCGTTGTTTGGCAGGCCTGGGCTGGGGATTTGAACCCACCACCTTAGGTGTATGTGGCTGGCACCTTAGCTGCTTGAGCCACAGGCGCTGAGCCATCACATTTTTGATTCTAAAACCTACTTTATGGGATCCAAATCCTAGCTTGGGTACCTACTAGCTATAGGGTCTTGTTGAAATTATTGAATCTCTTCTTCATTTGAAAACCAGTTAGTAATACTTCCTAACTAATGAGGTCATTGGCAAAGGGTGGGAGTCGATTACAAGGTAATGAGCCATGAATTTGTTTCGTATCTTGGTTCGAGGGTGGGGAAGAAGGGGAGGGGGGAGGGGAGGGAAGAAGGTGATTGGCGGGATCTCAACCGAAAGTACACAATGTGAGGGTGTTCAGCACGCCCCCTGGGTGAAGGGCTCCATTCCAACTTGGTCTTTACCTTGGAAATGAGAACAATGGAACCTAAAAATTTGTACCCTTCCTATTAATGTGAAATAAAAAATAGATGAGAGCCATGAAAGTGTTTTGCCTCGTCCTTGGCACACAGTAAGTGCTTAATAATTGGAAGCCGTTATCTCTTATCCCCCTTGAAGGTGACAGCACTTTAGAAGGTCCATTCAGATTACATGCCTATGGCAGTCTGGTTTACATGCAGAGAGATGCTCCTAATTCCTGGTACACTATTCCAGGTGAATCATTTTTGACAAAGAACTTTTAAAAACATTGTATCCCATATGTTCAAGGCATAGGAGTTGAGAATCTTTCAGAAATGATACTGAGAATTTAGCTACTATTTCCTTTAGCTTACTCTTAACTGCCTTGGCATCAGCTACACGCTAGAGAATGGAGTGGTTGGAAGAAAAACAACAGCAGTAAGAGAAGAGCTGATTCTTCTCTAACTAATAACTTTTCACACCCCAGCTTGCCATTCAAACCTCCAAAGGCAGGGAGCCCGCTGCCCAGCTGAGCAGGGAATTAGCTCATTCTAGCTTTTGGCCAAGTCACAGATTCATAGATGAGGGTGGCGGATTGGGAGTGAACAGAATTCATTTTCAGAAAATCAGACCAATTTCTCCCCTCATTTTCCCAGTTACGCCTCTCTAATTTTGGCCATTTGCTCTCTGCGGAACTGTACTGGGCTGGGAAAGGGAAGGAAAAAGCTAGGATGCTCACCAAGATGCACCGAATGCCATTGAGATTTAACTCCTCTTGTGTAGGCTTAGTCTTCACAACCACTCTGTGAGGTCTGTGGCACTATCTCCACATCAGAGATGAGGAAAGTAAAGCTCAGAGAGGTGAGAAGACATTTACAATGTCACACGGGCAGTAAGTGGCACAGGCAAGAACCGTCAGCTCTCTGGTTCCCAAACTCCTATTTCTCCCACTTTGTCAGGCTACCAGGAGTTAGAAAATCCATTCCCAGCTCTGGCTATGACATTCATTCATTATTTCAGAATATCTTTTCTCTAAAGCCTCATTTTTATTCAAAATGATGAGTCAAGGAAAAAACTAGACTAGGCTAAAAACTAAACTGGGCTAGATCAGATATGGCTAAAAGCTTCACCCAGAGGCCAACTTTGATCAATTGATAGTGGCTGCTTGGAGCTTTGGGTTGAATGAGAGTCTGAGGTCATGTCTAGGCTCATTAGGAACGAGTGCTGTGATTGATTTGTGATGTCTGCCTTGGGCATATGCATGGATGACTAGAATGGTTCACTAAAGTGCTGTGATTCTTATCACTGTCCCCATGGCTCCTTTCGAGGTGGCTGCTACATCTCAGCCTCCCATCCTCATTTTTAAGCAAGAGGAAAAAGGGGAAAGAGAAGGAGGGAAGGAAGGTTATCTCTACCTGGAAAACAAAACATTTTCTAGAAATTCCTGGCAGACTTCTTTTACATCTCATTGACCAAAATTAGATGACAGAGCAATACCTTGCTAAATAGGAATTTGGAGAAATAAGCATTTTGACTGGCTCCATTTGCACCCTCAAGAACAACTAGGATTTTGCTAGTTTAAAAAATGCAATCTGGCTACTGAGCAGGAAACTAGCAGCATATGTCATGTGTACTGTGTCTGGGCTAGACATTGCTGTCATCTCTGTCCGTCAAGTCAGCCATCTGACAATTCGGCAAATTCATTTCTTCTTGGGTCCAATGATATTTTCTTGCAGCCCCTGGTTCATTAGGGGTCCTTAACAGATAGTCATTGTGAGGGAATCTTGGCCAATGGAATAATCCCTAGTAGTTTAATCCAGGAGGCCAGAAAATCCATGGAGACATAACCCAAGAGCAATGCTCAGAAAGCTTGGAAGTGACCTTAGCAGAGTGCCCAGCACACAGGAGGCAGGGCCAGGGGGAGGATGGGCCCGGCATGCCAAGTGAGACTCCTGGGACTGTCAGAGCTGCTGTGGGAGGCCATTGCTGCAGCCTCCCCAATTCCCATATTGGAAAACAGAGTCCCAGTGAAACAAAGAGAGTTGTTTAAAGTTGCACAGCATGTTCATGACAGAACCAGAGCAGAACCCCGTCTTCCAACTCCTCCCAGGCACAGAGAGTACAGCCTTACGTGGGGACTCAGTGTCTGCCTTCATGGGCTGACATTCTGGAAGTACTAGTGGGAAGACATTAAAGCTGATTAGCATGAAGTATTTCTTAACACCTGGAAGAATTCTGTCAATGAAGACTCTGTGAGAAAATAACAGGAGATCCGTAGGTGCAGACAGAGAGAATGAATAAAGTCTGAGCTGACGTCTAAGACAGGAGTGGGAGTTAAGTAGGTATCTACAGATGTCTCCCGCAGTGTGTGTGTGCACATGTGTGTTTGAGTCCATGTGTGTGGTGAGTGATGTGTGTGTACAAGGTGTGTATGTGTACAGGTGCATGTGCTTTGTAAGCCTGTGTGCACATGTGTGGTATATACGTGTGTGTGTGTAGTAGTAGTGGAATGTGTCCCAGGCAGAGGAAACTGAATGAGCCCGTAGGAAGCCACAGCTCTGTCTACCTCCTCCTAACAGTGGGTGTCACCCGACTTCAGCTCACTCACTCTGTGTGTTCTCTCTCAGGCTCAAACCTTCAGTGATTCCTACAGGGTAGGGTTGCAGACTGAATGTTTCATATATTGAAACCTAAGCCTCAGAGTGATGGTATTAGGTGGTGGGGACTTTGGGAGATGACAGATCATGATAGCAGAGCCCTCACGAGTGGGATTAGGGTCCTTATAAAAGAGACCCCTGAGAGCTCCCGCACCCCTTCTGCTACATGAAGTTATAGCAAGATGATGGCAGCGTATGAGCCAGAATGTCGGCCTTCACCAGACACCAAACCTCCTGGTGTCTCGGCCTTGGACTTCCCAGCCCCCAGAGCTGTTTGTTGCTTATAAGTCACCCAGTCTCTAGTTTCAGTGTTGTTTATACTCAGTCTATAGTATTGTTCCAGCAGCTTGCAGGGACCGGATAAGATGCCCCATTCAATTTTAAATTCGGATAGACAACTACTATAGGGCTGCAGAGCTTGGGCCTGGAAACCCCACCAGCACCCCTACCCACGTTTGGGCTTCTGTAAATAGAGGATGGAGGAGGGAAGGTGGGAGGTGCAGTCAAGCGCCGGCTGGAGGAATCAGTGTGAGCTGGCCCCTGTTGATTTCTTAGGGTTACTGTCCTTCTCCCCTTCTCACTCCCTACCCTCCAAACACCCCAAGTTCCTCCAGCTTCTCAGAATGAATCACACTTCTTTCCCGCTAGACTTTTGCCTCCATCCCACTTCTCTGGATCATTAAACCCATGAACGAATGGGGAAAAGAAGCACATATATAAATTGTAATGGTTTCCCACACCGTACCCACCAGTCATCATCCCCCAGTAACCTCATTTGTTCCTCCACATATCACCCAAGGTAGTCAGGAGTACCTTGGGATTCTGGGGTGAAGTTGTAAGAACATACTCTGAGGCTTATTAGGACTGATATAGTCCCTGGAAATGTGGCTGCCAGGACGGCCTCCCGCATCCTTCCCACCCCACTGTGACACATCTATCTGAACAACTGGGTTGAAGCCTGAAGTCAGTCACCAATCCTATAGGGACTGGCTCCTGTACACAGAGAGGTTGTGCAACTTGCCACTTGGAGATCTGAACCCAGGATGCTGGTGCAGCAGCTGCAGGGGTATTTCCTGGCCTGCTAGCTTTGACTGGAAAATAAACATTTAGATTAGGTTCAGGTTGTAAAAAAGATCACCCACTGTATATAAATACCCTTTGTGACACTGTTAAAATCCTCTCAGGGAGCGAGTTTGCAGTTATTATAGTAACAGGACAGCTACATATGGATCTTGATGACACCGCTTACAGGAAGCCTTCTGTGATTGCCTCTTTTCTTCTCACTCCTCTTACCAACTCTATTCTGCTGACTCTTATGTCCATGATGAGGTGTGTATCTGTGGGTCTTTCCAGGAGAGCAGTATCAACCCCCTCACTCTGTGAGCCCTCGCCTGGGAAACAGGGGGAGGACAGGGAGTTTGAGGCTTGTATTCTTGATGTGGCAGCACTGCTGACTCTCTGAGCTACCTCATGGGAGGGACTGGTTCCTCTCTAGCCCATTTCCTCATTTCTGATATGAGGATGAGTTGCTCCTGTTTCTTGGGAGGAACTGAAAAGAGTTTAGAGATTCTCCACGAGTACTTAGGAGAAGAGCCCTTGTCTCAGAATTAGAAGCACAAGTGTCAAAAAAGAAAAACACAGATACTAGACATGATGGAACCAAGGCCCCCAAAGCCCACAGTTCTTGTCAACATCGTCTCTGTGCCGGCCACGCTTCATCCCCAGCCTTCACTTGTTTACTGGGCTTCGAGAAACACCTTTTAGCTAGTTTATCACCACATAGGCAAAAACAATTTTCATGCCTTAGAGTCACACTTAAAAAAAAAAATCAAATCCCATTATCCATTGGAGGACTTAGCCCAGAAAGATTTTTGACTACTTCTGAAAATCAAATTTGCCTCCTGGGGACAAATACTTGTCACTACTGAGATAATTCGAGAGCCAATTTCCCCATAAATTTCTTCTCCTTCCTCAACAGGCAGCCTGATGTCATAGGAGTTTTAGAGTCAGATCCTGATTGGAGTTCTGGCTTCTTTACCTCTCAGCTGGGTAGCCCCTGGGAAGTGTCTCAACCTCTCTGAGCCTCCATGTCCTCTCTGAGATGGGAAACATACTCTAAACTTGCCGGGTGAGAGTGAGTATTACGTGATGAGGTACTGTCAAGACTGCCTAGTGGATACTCATGAGGTATCAGTCTCCCCCTTCCTCTGAATGTCACTATCATTGGGACCTAAGTTACCCTAACAGCCACGACTTTTAAGTCATTTTGTCCTTGTTTTGCTTATTCCCACACTGGCATCTTAATTGCAGGAATACACGTTACTCACCTCTGTATTTTTAACAGTGCTAGTGTTGTGCTTGGCACATAGTAGGTGCTCAAAAAAGTCTGTTTGGATGAGCCAAACATGTCACAGGAGCCGACACCACTTTTCATAGAAGAGTCACAGGAACTAACTGAGCCACGCAGCAGGGCTGGGCAATCAGAAGAATGCCATTTCCAGAGTAATAAGTAACTACTGGCAGGCATTTTGTAAACACATTTGGCTTCCCAGGGTGCCTGCTTTGAACCTCTTAAGGATTGTGTTAAATTCGGATGTTCCTTTAACAATGTGAAATTACTCACAATGACCTGTAGATGGCGGCATGCGACACAGATAAAGCCCTCAAGCCTCCGGAAACTCAGAGAAGGAAAAAAAAAAGATCTTTTATTATCAATGCATTAAGAATGAATTTATCATCCTGGCTCAGCAAAAGTCTAGTTATTCAGTAAGAGGCTTTATCCCCAGCTAACGTGCGGCTTAATCAGTTCAGTTAGGTACAAAGCCAGCTCAGGCCTTTGTCTCATGTTCAGAATGAATAAACCAGCCTTCCGTGAGGTTCCCATTTTCCTTGTGGATAAGCCTAAGAAATGGAGCTTCTCTCCAGAATCCTTGGGCTGGAGGCAATGGGCAAGGAGTGGGGGGAATGAGAAGATGCACAAAGTTCTACATCCTGAAGTGAGAGGAAGGATGGATTCTTCAGCAAGGAGGTTTTAATGGAATTGCAAAATTCTTGAACCACCAATTGCCCCACTATTAGCCAGAATATCCCCCAGCTAATAAGCGAGAGCAAACCTGAGTAGTGGGAGAGCTCATCCCTCCTCTTGGGGAAACGGTGTGAAGCACAAACTCTACCTCTTGGAGAACAGGTGATAGGTAGACTTTAGGTTGTTGGGAAAACCCAGTTTTAGAGACAGAGAGACCTGGGTTTGAATCCCTGCCCAGTCAGTTTCTTACTTATCATCCTAGAATTTCAACTAATTCCAAATGGTGGGTACAGTCCTCCTGGAGGGAAGCCAAAGAATTGTAAACCCTCAGGGGTCGGGAGCTGGGTGGTGGGCACTTTCCACAGCACCCAGTGCCAGGGACCTGCTCAGGCCCCACATAGGGGGGTGGATGCTTGGAGCAGAGAAGGCAGGAGGGCCTTGCAGGGGGCAAGGATCCAGGAAGGTCATGGACTGGATGATGAAAGCTGTGTTTCCAGGGAATCTGGATTTGACTCTTAGGAGGTACCCTTTATCAGCCATGTGGCCCAGGACAAGTTATTTTACTGCTCTGAGCCTCAGTTCATCTATAAAATGAATATAAGAAGCTAATGTGAGAGGGGAGCGTGGCACAGAGCCTGGCACAGGGCAAATGAGAATGGGGGAAATAGAGAGGCATGATAACAAACCCCGTCCCAAAATGAAACTCAAGGTACAGAGAGTACCATGACTGCGGTGGGTGGGAGGATTTTCATTATCCTGTACCTTTCTTCCAGCCCTGCTTCTCAAAGTTACTTTTCCAAAAGTTTGCTAACGGCCAAGCAGGCTAATCTCCACTCTCTGCTGATTGCCTTTTAAAAGTGACCATAGCTGTGTCCCCGGGGGCCGCTGGACTTTGCAGAGGAACCTGAGACCCCCTCCACAGCATTTCTGAGTGGCTGGCTTCGCTCAGGGGTCTGTATGTGCATTTCTTAGAATTGCTTCCTGGAACACTAAGATCTTTATTGTCTCTGACAGCGGTCTTAGGGGATGATTGAGTGGATGAGATGGGGAGGCATGGAGAGGCATGGAGTGGCATGGAGGGGTGAGGCCAGGTGAGCCCCCACTCCTGTTGTACTTGGGTGCCAAGAGTGGAGCCCCGCTGATGATTTTTTGGTAAAAGGAAGACAGGTGGACATGATAGTCATTAAAACCATGATGAACTCAGGAGTCAGCCCTGTGCAACACAGGGTAGAAATATCTGAGCTCAGGCGGTGAGAAGTGCGGGGAAGGCCGTCTGGATGGTGCTTTCCCCAGCTGGCTTCCCTGCTCTGCAGTCTTTGATGTGCCCTCCTCCCCTTCCTGCCTCCCCAGTCTCCACATCCAGTGAATGGCCTCCTGTGGACACTCCTTAGCCGGAATACCCAGAGGTCCTCTCTAATTCTCCCCTTTCCTTCATCTCACACCCAGTTCATCAGACACTCCTTTGACTCCACATATGTACAGAAACCTCTCTCCACCTCTGAGCCAGTCCAAGTCGCCGCCATCTCCCCTGCAGGCCCCTCCCACCTGCCCTTCCCGCCTCCAGTCCAGCCACCCACAATGCGCCCCCCTCAGGCAAACCGACTTAGACACAATCCGGATACACGTTTTTTTGGTTGGATAGGTGCTTTGCAGATATTTTCTGTCTCATCCTCCTCTTAACAACAACAGAGCAAACATTGTTAACTTTAACAAAGTCCAATTTATCCATTTTTTTTCTTTTATAGATCATACTTTGGATGTAGGTCTCAGAACGCTTTGCTTCACCCCAAGACCTAAAGATTGTATTATATTTTCCCTCGAAGCTTCACAGTTTAACATTTTACATTTATATCTGTGATCCATTCTGATTTATTTTTTTTTAGTATAAAGTGTAAGGCTTAGATTGAAAAAAAATTTTTTGGCCATGGACATTCAGTTACTCCATCTCTATTTGTTAAGACTATCCTCCCTGCATTGTAGTGATTTTTAAAAAAAATATAAGCAGGGATTTTTTTTTTTTTAATATAAGCTGGTTATGAGTCTCCCCTGCTTAAAATTCTTCAAGGACGCAGAACACCCAAGCAAGTCTACCCTCAGGCTATGGCAACCTCCCCACCGGGCTTCGCCCTGCTGAAGTTCTTGGTCCAGCTACAATGATCTCCTTCTTCTTCCTGGAACACCCAGAACTCCCTTGCCTCAGGGTCTTTGTACCTGCTGCTCTCCATGCCTGGAAGAGCCCCTGAGGTTCTTTCCATGGCTGATCCCTGCTTATCCATCAGAAGCAACCTCAAATGTCCCCTTTGCAGAAGCCTGTGCACCCTCCCACCTGTTACTTTTTATCGCCACCCCGTGTACCCTCCTTCCTTGCACTCCTGACTAACAGAGACAGTCTCACTTATCTGTTTATCAATTGACAGTCCGTCTACTTCCACCTGAATAGAAGGGTCAAAGATGTTCACTGCCTCATTCATTGTGGTTAAGAGCTCATGCGCTGGGATCTGATAGGCTGGGCTCAAATCATACCCCTGACACTTACTTATCACTCTGACCTCTAGGGCAAATGATTTTAACCTTTCTGTGCCTCAGTTTCTTCATCTGTAAAATGGAGATGAAGTTGTACTTGCATCACGGGTTGCTGTAGGGACTATAAGAATGCGTGCATGACAGAATAGCGTAGGGTCTGGTATAGGGTAGCTGCTCAGTGCAGGAAGGGAGCACAGGGCAGGGGACTTTAAGCTGCACTGCATGGAAGATGAACAGGTGGGTAGGTGACTCAGATACCCACCTCCACCTTAAGAGACTGGCTCTCCTGGCATCTGTCTAGATTTTGAGCTTCCATATAAGGTCCCTTTTCAGAATAGGATATTGTTGCTAATGTAAGTTTGCAAAGCCTGAGTTTAGCAGGGAAGGGCCCTGGACTTTCCCACAGAAACATCTGGGTTCCTAGTTCTAGCTCTAGCTGTAGTGTTTGCAAATGGTGTCTCCATTTCGGAGTTCAGTTTCCGTCTGTATAATGGGCACAGGACAGATAAGCACCGAGGCTGCTTCCCTCTGGGATACTCTGCAAAAATGTGATCCCGTTACTCCAAGTGTGGGCCTGGCCTTCTAGGCCACACCGTCTCTGGAGGTGCCCTTGGCAGAACCTCAGGAGGGACCCTCTGTCCAAGAACCCAGAGTACCAAAGGTGCAGTGGCACCTGTGAGTGGATGGTGGCACAGCCAGACTTGGCTGGGGTGCGGATGCTGGCGTCTGGGTTTTGTCAGGTTGGGGAGTCGTTAGAGTAAGAGGGAACACCCTAAGTGCTGTGCAGTCAGAGAGCCCTGGAATCAGCCTAGGTCTGCCACATATTAAGTAAGAGACCTAAGGTAGGTAACTAATCATCTCCAGTCCCTGTTTTTCCATCTGAAAAATTAGTACGTTTATATGGGTTTGATGCAGGCGTTCAAGGAGATAAGACATGCACAGTTTTAGCAACGCCTGGCACGTAGGCAGGAATACAGATTCTCTAGCCTACTGAAATAGAGTCCCCAGGGGAGCATTCTGGGAATCTGTATTTTGGACAGTTTCTTACCCCTCCTCCCTCAAACGACTGTGATGATGAACCAAGCTCAGGAAACACTAATCCATGTATCCCATTGCCTTTGCCACCTTCTAGTGCAGTGCTGTTCAATAGACACACACTCCGAACTAGGTATGTGCGTAATTTAAATTTTCTAGAGGCCATATTGAAAAAAGAAAGAACTATAAAAGGGGGAAATTGATTTTAGTAACATATTTTACTTAATGTCATACATCATTTCAACAAAATTATAATTTTGACGTGTAATCTATATCCAGAAATTACTAACGAAGATATTTTACTTTTCCGCTCTTGCTTTCAGACCTAGTCTTCACAATCTGGGACGTGTTTTATACCCACAGCCCATCCTGATGCACATTCAGTGCATTTCAAGTGCTCAAGGGCCGCGTGCAGTCGGTAGCTACTGTGCCGGGTAGGGCAGGTCTAGATGCTGGAGGTCAGGGCCAGATATGCAGCCTAGATGATAGCAAAGTATTCAGAACCTTATACCTGGCCTTTTGGGGAACAATGTTACCTGGACTTTATCTTTTTTCTCTAAACCTTTGTCCTCTTTGGAATGAGACAAGATAGTTCACAGAAGGTGCTAAGTGCTTTGTACACTGTTAGGGGCTGAAGGATGTCCCACCCCTGTTCATATGCTGAAGAAGTCCTTACTCTAGTACATCAGAGGGTTACTGTATTTGGAGATGGGGTCTTTATATTTTTATTTTTAATTTATCTATTTATTCTGTGCCTTGGCATCCTAGCTCATAGCAACCTCAAACTTTTGGGCTCAGGCAATCTGCTTGCCTCAGCCTCCCGAGTAGCTGGGACAGCAGGCACCACAAAGCATGGCTAAGGGATGGGGTTTCTAAAGAGGTAATTGAATTAAAAAAGGGGGTCACTTAAGATCCCAGGTGCCTGGTGTCCTTATAAGAAGAGATTGCAAGACAGACACAGACAGGGGAATTCATAAGAAGAAACAGAGAGAAAGCCACAAACCAAGGAGAGAGGCCCTCAGAAGAAGCCAACACTTCCAGTCCACTTGACCTTGGACTTCTAGCCTTCAGGATTGCAAGGAAATAAATTTCTGTAGTCTAAGCCCGCACCTCCCCCACCCCAGTCTGTGGAACTTGATTATGGCAGTCCTAGCAAACTAACTGAGGCTTACTATGTACAGGCACATAATCTCATTTTAATTCTGGCAGCACCTCTATGATGTAAATATTATAACCTGCAGATTGTAGGTGAAGAAACAGGCTTAAAAAGGTTAAGTAATCCTCCCAAGTCACGGCTGGAATATGCCCCCTGGGATTCACATTTGAGTCTATCTTTGCCTGGTGGGGCTGGGCAAAAACCCTTGCCCCTCACCTCTACTGCATCTACAGCTACACCCATTTTCTCTACCAGTTATTTTTTAATAGCATTCGTTTGCGAGCCACAGATGTTGGTGCCAGTCGTGTCTGATTTTAGAAGAGTTACGGTGGTCCTCACTTATAAAATGAAATGGTCCAGTGGTCCAATGATTGCTAAAAGTCCTTGCAAATTACTCTCCTATGAGAAATTACAAATTGCAAGCATGGGGGAGATGCTGAGGCCAACACGGCCTGGACCTTCGAGGAGAGGGCAAGATACCAGAGGCAGAAGGTTTTACCATGGAAGGATGTGCCCTTGAACTTCACATAGAGTCCCTTGAACTGGCGCCTGCATCCGCTGCTTTGGAGACCAGCACGGGTTTACTGAAATATGCTAAGTGCTAGTTCACAACTATGTTCCACATGCCCAGTGTGGAAACTGAGCCTCAGGGAGAAGCTATTGAACTTGACGAGCGGCCACAGCTGGAACTCAGAGACGAGGCTGCTGTTTGGACACACAGCTTCAGGCTTTCTCATCCTCATACCACCTTGACCACTCTGGTGCTGACCAGGAGGAGTACCAGGCTGTGGTATAAACTCTCCTGTCCCCTGGCAGGTTCAAGGACCCTAAATGGGACTCTGAAACCCAGCCCGAGGCCTGAGTTCCCCTTCATGGAATGAACAGGAAATAAGAACACAAGGTCATTCTCAGACCTCTTCTCTCTGGGAGTCCCAGATAGAGCAGAGGGAGTAGAGGAAAGGGCGGCTTTGAGCTCTAGCTTGAAGCAGAGACGCTCAGACTTCTAGATGTCAAGAACCAGTAAAGCCATAATAATAAAATACTGAAGATAGCATTGGGGGCCACCTTTTTATTTTGTACTTAAAAAAACTTACTGTCTGCTATCACCATCATTTCACATAAAAGGGACATTTTTAATGCACTCCTAATTAAAAACACTTTAATCTTATAATGAAGAATAGTCCTTTAATACATTTCATTTTATGACAATTCACTACTCTTTTCTTATTTTTCCCATTCTGCTACGGTCAAAGGAAACCCTCGTTACTCACTGGCAGCCGTTCATGGGGGTTCTGGCCCTGGCCAGCCCATCGTGGGTCCTAAGCTCTGGGTCACTTTGGTGTAGTGGGGGATGAAAGGGGGGGTAGGAGGTAATGTTGACAGCTTATCTCCCTTGGGTACTGCACATCCCCCTTCAGACCCAACAGAAATTTAGGGCAGAAAAGCACAGGGTCATTTTGCACCAGCCGTGTGGCTCTGTGAGGATGGTGGACTACAGCACCAGGCAAAGGGCCCAAGGTTGCTCCTCCCAATCACACACTTGATACTGCGACACAGACCAATTCAGCAAAGAGGGGCTGATTCAATGTCTGGGAAATCAAGTTTCTTGGATGGATAACACTGGTTTGCAGATACTATTCGCATTGGGTACCTGGTAATGAGTTCTTCCAAGGCCTTGTGAGGAGTCCAGGAGGGAAGGAGCCCACAGCACAGGGAGCAGGGCACAGCCCTTGAACGAGTGCTCTAAAAGACGGTTTCTCCCTGTTACCACTTGCTGTCTCCCACTTCTAAAGTTATCTGAATGAAAGATTAACTGCGTTCTGCAGGGTCCCAGAGGCCCCAGGGCTCTTAGGAGGCAGCCTGTGTCACTGGAGAAAGTGCTGTCTGTGGCTGCAGAGGCCCCACCTGCAGAGAACTGGGCCTGGCCCTGTGTCGGGGCCTATAGCAGGAAGAAGATGGGATTTCTAGTGTCCCTTTCAGGGCAGAGCTGATTGGAGAATATTCTGATGCAAGGTAAACTAGGGGGCGGAGCCACATGTTCCAAAAGAATCTCAAGAGTCTCTGGGAAAGGAGAAGGAAAATAAATATTTTGCATGTCTAGAATGTACCATGCTCGATGATAAGGGCCGAGGAATCAAAGATAAACTGGACAAAGTCAAACCTCTCAGCTCATGTCCCAACTTGTAGAGGACAGCGGTCAGTAAAGCAGTAGCAAGGGGCAGGGGCTGTGGCTGCAGCAGAAGGCCCTGCACGGTGTCTGAGACAGAACAAGAGGAGCTCCACTGAGCACCTGGGCGGTAAGGGGTGTCTCCCCGGAGAAGTGACATTTAATAACGACTGACATTTGCTGATCCTCAGGAATCGGGACAAGTGCTTTTAGAAAAATTGTTTTACTTAATTCTCCCAACAGCATAGTACCGGGCATAGAGTACAGCATAGAGACCCTGCCTAACCCCCATTTTATAGATAAGGAAACAGGTTTTATTTGTGAGATGTGGCAGGCGATTCTGGTCCTATACCATATCCACGTGGTGTAGCACATATATACACAGAAAGCATTTTAGCTGTGTGGGGGAATCCCTCACTTGTGTGGGCCCCCTCCAAGGCCCTCAAAAGCCCTAGCCATGAGGAATGCTCCTGCCACCCCGCTCCCCAGCTCACTGTGTGTGGTGATGTGAAGTACCAGTGCCCGGGTTGTATAGTCACACAAAGAGATCCTAGGCACCCTGTGCGGAATGACGCAGGTCATGAAGAAGAGACGAGGTGTGAACCTTGTAGAACCCGAAGCTAGCCTGTGGAAAATTCCTGCAATCGTGAGATGTGGAATGCTATATAATGAAGATTCAGTTATCTTTGATGCCTGGTCCAAACAGACATTTTCTCCCTTGGGAAATGTGCTAATGTATACATGAATACATTTGTGCCGTGCAGTTCTTCTATTTTTTAGATATAGAGGTGCAAAACAGAAGGACCGCCACAGGCTTGATTACAGATTCAGGAATTCTGATGCCTTTTACTTTGCTGAGTCAGCGGTATCTGGGTGGGGAAAGGCGCCATTGCGTAGCCATAGACAGCTTCTCCCAGTTACTGAGTGGACCCTCTGCAAGGTGCTGCTGTGAAGGGATTTTACTGATGTGATTATAGTTCCTAATTAGTGAACCCTAAATTAAACAAACAGGACATAATATGGTGTGGGGCTGACCTCATCCAGTAAGCAATCTTTTTTTTGAAGACAGAGTCTCACTCTGTCACCCTCGTAGAGGGCAATGGCATCACCAGAGCTCACAGCAACCTCAAACTCTTAAGCTTAAGCAATGCTTTTGCCTTAGTCTCCCGAGTAGCTAGGACTACAGGCACCTGCCACAATGCTGGGCTAGTTTTCTGTTTTTCGTAGAGACAGGGTCTCACTCTTGCTCAGTCTGGTCTCCAACTCCTGAGGTGAAAGAATCCTCCCACCTCAGCCTCCTGGAGTGCTAGGATTGTAGGTGTGAGCCACCATGCCTGGCCCAGCAAGCATTCTAAAAGATGGCTCAGGCCTTTCTTGAGCTCAGAGACTCCAAAGCCAGTTAGGTCTGTAGCTCTCCTCCCACTCCACTCCCATCTTCCTCTTAGGCCACTTATGACCAACAAACTTCAGTGGCCACCTATGTGATTCCACCTACTCCCGACCTTTGCTTCCTAAGGGCCTGCCCTATAAATTTTGGCCTCACTTAGGCAGCCCCCATGGTTGCTGTCAGTCAGTCCTACAGGAAAACACACACACACAAATATATTTCAGATATATACTATATCTATTACCTATCTATCTGTCTGTCTGTCTATCTATCTATCTATCATGCCTTCTATGGAGTTCTTCTTCTTTGATTGAACTCTAACTGATAATGACAATGATGATGGTCTAACAATAATAATAATAATAATACCAGAAGCTCATACCTGATTGAGAATTTACCATATACCAGGCAAGGTGCTTAACACTTTTCAGGCATTATTCTCACTTATTCTGCTAAACAACCCTGAGATGTAGGTGCTATTATTATCCCTTCTTATGGAGAAGGAAACTGAGCCACAGAGAGGCTGAGCAACTTGCCATATAGCCAGTCAGCTTCAAAGCCTGGCTTCTAGCCCCTCCCCCAGGCCTGTGTCCTTGATGGTTGCAGCATATGGCATGAGAGATGGCACAGGACGTGGCCCCCATGTACATAGAGGGAGACACAAGCAGGTCTGACCATTTGGATGCTTAAAGCGATGAGCGATGAGATGGGAGAAGCTGTAGGATTTAGGTCAAAGTCACAGCCACCCCGTGTATGCCAGCCTGCTTTCCACCTCGTGGTGGGCAAGAGTCCTCAGGAACAGAACAGAGAACAGATACCTTAGGATGTCAGAGAGGGAAGGCCCTTGAGCTCTGCTATACCATTTCCTATGGAACATATGAGAAAACTTAGACCCTGAAGAGATATGGAGAAAAATCAGTGTGTAAACAGACTCTCAGGTGGGCGACACCATGTGGCATGGGTTCCTTTGCTGTGGAAGCCTCACTATGACCCCATATTTCATGGGGCAGGGGAACTCTGGCCTGAAGATCTTGCTATGTCAGAAACCAGGCAACCTCAACTGGTCTGCCCTCTAAGAAGTTTAGTAGCACGGCCAAGGTCTGCCTGGAGAGGAGACAGATTTGAAGCTTTAACCTTGGACATGGCCCAGGCAGGAAGAGATGAGCCTCCAAAGCTCATGTACAACAACGCAACTACCCCAAGGCTGGGGAGGGGGCTTTGTAGCACATCTCCAGATGTGCTGCTGATTATGTCAACAGCAAAGAAATCATCGTGGCATTCATGCAGATCATGGTAATATTAAGAATGGAAATAATAGTAATAATCATTCTTTTTATCTTTAAAATGCTTTGTAGTTTATAATTTTTTTGCATATTTAAATATTTTAATAGGATATATTCTGTTGCTACTATTATTCCCACCTCACAAATGGGAGCACTGGAGAACCATTATGGAATTGGTCCTAGGTCACACAGCTTGTAGTGGTGGGGCTGGTCCTGGCCTTCCCATCACACCTAACCCCATTCCCCATTGCTCAATGCGGCCTCCTGCTTTGAGTGCAGAAGCTGTGTCTTGGGGCAAGGGCGATATTTCCTCATTCCTCCCATTCCCTCACATTTTCTTGCTCTGAGAACACCAGAATATGTAGTTATTTCTCCTTAGGAGGTGGAGCGGAGAGATGGAGAGCAGTTGCAGAACCAGCTGACTTCTAGGCCGAGAGAGGATGGCGAGTTTGCACCAGCAGCGGTCAAAATACAGAGACTAATTACACTCAACCCAAGAAGTGGGTATTTATGGGCTGTCAGTCAGAAGAAAATATTTTGAAGTCGAAATCTGAAAACTGTCACAACTGGTGTTTTGAATTCGCAGATATCTTGGATGCCTTGTAATACCTTCTATTTTTCATTTAGAGGTAAGAAAATACCTGTCTTTGAAAATCACAGTGGCTTAGGGAACACTCGTGCCACGGCTCAGCTGTGATCTCGGCATGAGCCATGGGCCAGGAGGTTGGCCCGTAACACACACAGGGGCAAAGGGGCTCCCCGGGGAGCCTGTGCACACGGTGGTACAGAGCGCAGGCTCCAGAGCTTGACTCGAGTCTTCCCTGCTCTCTCCTTGTCAGCAGATTCATCTCCACGCGCCTGTTTTCTTCATCAGTGGAATGAGGTCTTGATCAGCACCCTCCCCAAATGGTCCTGGGGATCAAACAAGATAGTGTGCACTTATTAACTACCCAGAATAGGACTTTGACTGAGGAGATGTGTTTCATCCTGCCCATAGCACTTGAAGCCAGGTGCCTTTCAAACAGCACCCATTTTAGCTGGTTCTTTGTGGAAAGAATGAATGAAACACGAGGAGGCTTTAACCTTTAATTGAGGTTGTGACCCTGACCTGGCCCCTAGAATCTCTCCAGCCTGATTTACCCCTTTTGCTGTTATGTAAGAAACCGTTTTCTGATAAAATAGTCATGTACATACACCATTTAGTTATAGATGTAAAAATGACTGATTTTTACAAGGTGATTTGCAAATCTACCTTTCAGAACTTTGTCTGGCATTATTCCATGTTTATCCTCAAAATGATAATGCGGGAACAGCAGACACGGTCACTGCCACTTGCTGCCACCCGCTTGCATTTACTGGAGAGCTAGGATGGGCCAACCTCTGCCCTGAGTGCTGTGTGCACTTGTCTCTGGTGAATACCATGGGGTAGGCTATCAAGAGGATTTTACATGTGGGAGAACTCAGGCTAACGGGGTGAAAAACAAAACAAAACAAATAAAGAAAACCAAGCTTTCCTAAAAGTCACATACTGATAAGCAGCGAGCCAGGAGTCAAACTTGGCCAGCCTGACAGCAAAGCCACAGTTGCAAAGCCAGTGTTAATATCTCGTTATACAGGTGCAGAAACACATCTAAGAGGAGTTGCAGGGCTGGCTTCCAAGGTCCCATTGTGTAGCAGGTAGTATCTGGACCCAAATCCCAAACTGCTTCTGTCACATGCCTGCCTCTTGATCTGCTGATGGTAAAAAGAAGGACTTGGTCAGTTTGCCTTCACAGAACGTTTCTCTCTGCCAAGCACACACTAAGCATCTGATATACTTTATCATCTATCTGATCTACCCAAATGCGGGGATTATGTGCCCATCAAAAGATACTTGAGAGCTCAATCTCCAAAATGTGAATGGAAATAATCCTCAGGTGATATCGTAGGATTTCAGATAATGATGATGATGGTGGTGGTGGCTTTTGACTTCAACCAACTAAGTAAGAGGTGTGGTATGCAACCACCTCTTAGATCTGTCCTTCCGTTTTGGAGATTTGATGCTATGTCCTAAATGCAAAAGTTTGGGAAATGCTCATTTGGATGACTCAAGAGAAAGTTCATGGTGAAAAATAGTGTCTGCCAGATAATAAAGAGTAAGCCCTCAGAGCCTAGTAAATTCCAGCCCAGGGAAGCAAACAGCCTTTCCATAATAGCAGCAGCCAGATCCGTCCATGGAGCTCATTCATCAAAATGTGAAAATCAGCTGCTGTTACCTTGAAGCCTTTCAGGATCCAGGCCAGGGGTTCTCACCTGTGGGTTGTGACCCACAGGAACTAAATTGAAGGGCCGCGGCATTAGGAAGGTTGAGGACCAAAAAGACTGGGGGCAGGTAGCAGGGTGGAGACAGCAGGGAGGCTGAGGCCAGGTTCGCGCCCCAGCTTTGCCTCTAACAAGCTGTGTATCTTCGAGTAGATTGCTGGACCACTCTGGAATCTCTCGTATGCAAAATGAGGAAATAAACCAGATCATCTGGGAGACCTATGAGTACCTTGGAATTCAGTTCAAATCTATCAACATTTTTTGGGCACCCACTGGTGTCCAGCGCTGTACCGAGGTAATCTGAGAACAGCCGGAGATGGGAGGAGCCTGATTCCCCAATACCATCACGTGCTTCTCCGCATTACAGAGGAAGCACGAAGTCCCTGTGCAGCAAGGGCCTGGGAACACCCAGATGTTCCTTTAGGTCTGAGGTCTTCATTCCTCCAGTTAAGGAAGCACTGTCACCCAACATCACTCATCCTGCCCAGTCACTGGATGGGGACGTCCTGGAAGGGCTGCCCCGACTCCAGAGCTCCTTGTGGAAAAGCTGATGCTACCTGCTTTGCAGGGTGACGTCTTTCTCTGCTCCCCCCTACTTGCCTTGCTCCTTCACTTCTCTGCAAACAACCTGAATACATGTCTGACTCAGAGGCTATCTCCTTGGAGAACCTAAACACTGACATGGCATCCCAGGGCCTTTGGGCAAAATCTCCTACCTCCCCCTGCCCAATCTTCCTCCACTTCTATCCTTGCCATCCGCTGAATCCACACCCACCCAGTGGATCTAAGCATCCCTGTAGCCATCCCAGTCTTGGGGAGCAGGCACAGAGATACCTTGTGTGGGTTTGGGGAGGAGATTTGATGATTCATGCATTGATAGATTGCTCTCATCAATATGGCCCCCAGGCCCGGTTAATGTTTAGCTTTGAAAGGGAAACTAAGAAATTAAGTTCTTGCTTCCCTAATATCAGAGACTGGCAGTTAGAAGCATCTTACTTTTGGGGAGCAAACTCTTTGAGGTCCAGCTAACTTATCTAGGTAGCCAGGAACCCAACTCGTACCCTCTAACTCTTAGAAGTTAAAAATACAAGTCCGAGTTGAGCCCATAGCAGAAACTCAAGAACCCTTGCTGAATCTGGAAGAATTTTAATAGAATTTCTAAGCTGCAAGATGAGGCTCTGTGGGGGGTGGGTGGGTGTGGCTTTGGTGCAAAATTCTCCATGGAGGCTCCTAGGACATTTTCTATTTGAAATGCCAAGTGCCGCCATTACAGTTCAGATTCTCCTTGCTCCTGGTTCAGAAAACTGTGACTGTGTCAGGGACAGACTCCTCCACTGTCCTGAGAGGCTGCCAACGTGTTTAGTACGTACTTGAGGCAAGTCTCAGTTGAGTTCAAGGCTCTGTGCTCCCCAGAAAACACTGTGTACACACCAGGGCACCGCAGTGTGTAAAGTGTACCATGCTGAGCTCATCTGACTCCCCCCAAATCTAGCATTTGCCGATGTGTGTCCTTGGACAAGTCACTTCACCCCTCAGAATTCCTGTTTGTTTCTTAACAAAATAAGGCTAATCTTTAACTTTTAGAAGTTTTGTTAGAATTAGAAATCATATTATGTGCTTAATAGCAGCTTGGCTCTCAAAGCTGGTTACTCTCACTAGTAATAGTAATATTTAGGGGCAGTGCCTATGGCTCAGTGAGTAGGGCACAGGCCCCATATACCAAGGGTGGCGAATTCAAACCTGACCCTGGCCAAACTACAACAAAAAAAAAATAGCTGGGTGTTGTGGTGGGCACCTGTAGTCCCAGCTACTAGGGAGGCTGAGGTAAGAGAATCGCCTAAACCCAAGAACTGGAGGTTGCTGTGAGCTGTGATGCCATGGCACTCTACCAAGGGTGACAGAGTAAGACTATATCTCTTAAAAATAATAATAATAATATTTAGATAAGACTGATATTACAAAGAAAATGAACGTTACATAGCCTGTATAATGCAGAAGCTAAAAGTGCACTGAACAATGATTCTATCTAATTGTTGAGTAAATATTATGTAAAAACAGACATATTCTTCCAAAATCCACCTGACGCCAGGAAATGACAGTGCCAGGATTATTAGTGCCTTTTTTTGTTTGTTATTGAGCTTCACCCATAGCCTGGCTAAAGCTTGGCTTGAGCTATAAGTACTTCCAAGTATGGAGTGTGGGTAAAAGGTACCTTTGACATCCAAGGAAACTTGGGGCTGGCAGGGGGTTACGGGGTGGGAATCTTGAACTCCACCTTTGGCTCAGTCATGCCCTGAGGGTGTGATCCCCAGTAAATCATTTCATCTCCTGAGCCTTGGTGTTCTCATTCCTCCATTCACTCACTTGACATTTATTAGACACAGGGGATGGAGTATGGCGCCTCTCTGACACAAGAACAAAGCAGAGAGACAGGCAGAGGCAGCGAGGGGAAAACACTGAGAGAAGGGGCACTCGTCTCTCACTCAGGGCCGCAGTCCCCACACTGGCCTAGCACACCAACATGCTCCAGAAATGAATGAGTGAGAGATTCTGCTGCAGAGGTCAGGGGAAGTTTTAGCTGGAGGGAACATTTGGGCTGGATCTTCACTGATGAGCAAGAAGGGATTAGGAAGAGGTGACAGGGATGAGCCCTCCTGGAAGAAATAAGAGGTGTTACAAAGGCAGGGAGTGGACACAGCCTCCGAGATGCTGGCATCACTGGTACGTGGCTTGCACAGGTTAGGATGAAATACCCTGGTCACGAGAACAAAAGGGCATGGCAGTGCAGAATTGTTGGGGAAATAGGTAAGGTGGTACTATTGCATCTTGCTACCTTGATGGACATATGTTATAGATTTATCTTGTAACTGTTGTTGTCATTACTTTAGATATTTTGGTTGTTGGCCCATGATTGATCATTAGTAAACAAACATGCTTGCCAATGTCACGTTCAGCTCTGCGTGCTGCCTTATTGATGGAGTCATCCATTCATCCAACAGATATTGTATTCTGATAAATGCTGATTACTGCTCAGAGTGCCTGACCACGGTAACTTGGTGAGGCGTGCCCTTGCCCTTCCCTGGTTCTCTCTGCCTGCAGAGAACTTGGAGAACTTGTCCTTTCTGCTCTGGCTTTGTACTCCTGGCCCTTGGGGACACCGCCCAGTTTTCAGTCACACCTCAGTGCCTCCTCCTACAGCTCCAGATCCTCTAGCTTCCTCCTTCCCACCACCCCGGAGGTGGCCCCCACCCCCAGGCTGGCTCAGCAGGGGTACACAGCCTGTGAGAGTGACACGTTTGCTGAAGGGAAAGCCACAGTTTGCAAGGAGGGAGGAAGAAAAGGAAACAGGGAGCTGAGAACAGGAAGGCAGAGCTCTGCGGAGCAGGTGGGTGACAGAATGGGAAGGGGAGATGTCGCTTTTACCAGTGAAGGAAGGAAGAAAATAAAGTGGGAAAGAGTGAGAGCCGCTAGAAGACGAGAGAGGTGGGGGGGGTGCAGGGATGGCACTAGTAATGGAATGAAAATTGAGAAGGGAAGACAGTCGGGGCAGGAAGAAGCAGTGGGAAGGGGAGAGGAATGGGAACAGACGATCATGTACGAAGACTCCCCAGAGCAGGTGTTTCCGCAGGAATTCTGGGTGCAGGGAGGACTGCTGAGCGGAAGGCGGGAGAACGTCTAAGCCCCTTCGGCTTGCCAGCCTGCACCGCTTCTTTGAAGCGAGGAGGTGTCGTATGTCAAAATATTCAGTGGTGACGCATGAATTAGCAGAGATCAATTTGTGTTTAAGAAATCCTGATGGAGCAGCCCGAAGCGCAAGTCAAAGCCGGCAGGCGAATGAGACTGTTCATCCAATTAATGCGGATCCAGCACCTGGCTCCACGGCGCGGCAGCCTGGGCCCGGCCTGGCGTCCTGAAGGGACATGGGGCGGCTTTGCTTATTTGCTTGTCCGTCTGCGTGTACTGCAACAGTGGAGCGAATCATCTTCAGGAACGTGCCGTGGGCTCTGCTTAAAGAAAGGTCATCGCATCCCTGGGTTTTCAATAATCATGAGACATTTCATACGGAGTGAGCTCATCCCCCCGGCCCCATGTGGGCAGCATTCCCACCATCTGATGGAAACCAGTGATGGCTCTTTCCAAGGCACCAGGGCAGCCTGGCCACCAGCTCTTTCTGCTGTTTGCAATGGCTAGGGGGGAAAACCAGCCCTGAGCTGAGACAACTGAGCTGGCTTGGCTGTGGGCCCTGGAGACTTCATTAGGCTTGTTCTGGAGCAGACAAATCACAGGCAGTGCGAGTGAAGGTGAGGGGGTCTCTGGTGGGACCCCAGTAGCTCAGTGCCCCTCAGCCGCATCTTTCCTTCCAGGCCTCCTGTCTGGATCTCTGCCTAGGGGTCCCAGTGGGGCAGGAGTTTAGCCCTGAACAATCTGACAAACACCTTCACTTCCCACTTAATACTTTCTGCTCTTTCTTTTCTGTAGAAGGACTTGCTCCCTGTCCCCCTAGGCTGAGGTAAGAGCCCTTGTTTAACTCAGAGATCTATTTGTATATTCAATTCCCCCCTTTCTCCCTCCCTCCCTCCGCAGCTCACAATTATTTATTAAATGCCAACTATTAAGATGTCACGGGCATATGTTGAGCTTACATTCTAGTTGGGGAAAATAGGTTAATTCTGCCATCTCTCTCTCACACACACACACATACACAGACACACGCACATAAGTGGTGGCCTACTCCCTTCAGGGGGACTATAACAAAGTACCATAAACTAGGATGCTTTTGAAGAGCAGACACTTATTCATCACTTGAGAAGTTCAAGATCGAGGCACCTACAGATTCTGTGTCTGGTTAAGGGCCTGTGGTTCATTCACGGACTGCCATCTCCTTGCTGTGTTTCCCCTGGTAGAAGGGGCAAGGGAGCTCTCTGGGGTCTCCATTGTGACACCACTAATTTCACTCGGGGAGGGCTCCATCTTCATGGCACAATCAACTCTCAAAGGCCCTACCTCTTAATACCATCACATGGTGATTAGGATTCAACATGTGAATTCTGGCGAGGACACAGACACTCAGACCACAGCAGGATATTTGCAGGTGATAAATGTCAAAAGGGAAAATAAAGGAGGAGGGGACAAGGAGGCTCTATATGTGTGTGGACAATTGCAGTGTGGTGGCTGCAGTATGAGAGTCCCCAGTGGCACAGAGATATAATGACCCTGCGCCTTGCTGTGGGTCAGCCCTCTTGGATGATACTCAGGCCCTGTCTGGATCTGAGTGTGCCAGGCTGTTCGCCTGCTTAGGTGGGTTCCACCAACTCCCCAAACATTTCATTTCCTATTTTTCTCCTTCTTCAAAATGCCAACCTACCATAGTAAGACCAGCATGCCACTGGGGCAAGGTTTCTGGGATTAGGGCCTACGAGATAAGGAAATTACATCTTGGACTAAAGGTGTCCTCGAACTATAGCCTGTGGGCCACATGCAGCCTGCCTAGGACATTTATCCGGCCCACTGGGTGTTTTTGATGTTGCTGCCTGTCCTGCTTAGCAGCCGACTTGTCCCGGGGCCCGCAGTCCGGCCCTCCAAGGGTCTGAGGGACAGTGAACTGGAACCCCTGTTTAAAAAGTTCAAGGACCCCTGAAGTGGCCTGAGGTCCCTGCTCTGGCATGAATCATAAACAAGCCACCCCTGCTAGTCTCAGGGTGACTGTGGCTACCACATGGGATAGCGGTGGACAACCCAGAGAGTGCTTGTTACACAGACACAATGTTGATGGTGCTCTCTGAGGCTGGGCAGCAGACGGCCTGCACAGCCAGCTGCAGCCACCTGCCTGGGTCCACACAAACATGAAGGGGTCGTGCTGTGGTTGGCCTCAGCACATAACAGGGCAGTGAGCCAACAGCTGCTGTTCTAGAATCAGCTCTCATTATGTGGCCGGCATCATCTGTTCTCTCTCTGCAAATGTTCTGAACTCTGGATCAGATGAATGGAGACCTTTGAGATATTCCTGCCCTTTGACCTTGGCTGGTCCTTCATGCTCTATTACCTGCTGGGCCTGGACTGACTTCATGACCTCTTCAGCTACATCTGCAGCTCAGGCCTTGACCTAAATCTTCATAATTATAATTACTTTCTGGCTAGACCCTTCCTAGCTCCTGAACTGGAACATTCTGTCAGTTTTGCCTTGCGGCTTCCCATGCCCTGGAGAGGCTTGATTTGGAATGCACCACTCTCCTTCGCACACTGGGAATTCTAGCATATTAGGTCTTGTCCACACGGCATCCATCACACCTCCAGGAGGGGCACAGTCAGGTTCGGACCGAGGTTTCCTGGACTCCAGAGTTTTGTGCTTTTCGCTTTGCACTGCTGCCTGCCTTGGTGCGTACCGATTTCTAGCAAAGCTTACACAAGAAATAGACACTGATTCCTTACAGAAGAGATACGGAATGGCTCCTTCCAATTGCCTTATCCATATACGGAGGGACAGATCCACTAACAAAGTCATTTCTCCAACTTCTCTGCCAATAAGAATCACACAAGGGTAATTGTTAAACATGTAAATTCCGGAGACCACTCACACTCAACCGTATCAGACTTTCTAAGAGGATGGTTCTGGGAAATGGTGTCATTAAAACACATCCTAGGAGATTCCTATTACTGTTAACATTTAGAGACATTTGGGGAGAGTGTAACGATAGTAGCTGGTCTCATGGCCACTCTCCCAAGTGTTTTTCACACAGTAACATTTTATAACATTTAACATTTTATGCTGACAACGTTTTGAGAGACGTATTTCTTTTTTTTTTGCTGTTAAAAATATGGCTGATTTTAACTTTATTTATTTTTATTGCAGATTAATATGAAGGTACAAATGATCAGGTTACATTGTTTGAGGAAGAAAGGAAATCAAATACTATTATGATTCCCATTGTATGGATGGAAGAAAGGAAGAACAGAAAAGTGAAGAAGTAATTTCAAGGTCACACAGCTGACGTGGTCTGACTCCAGAACCGAACTCTTACCTACCGTCCTATGCTCCCTCTCAAAAATAAAGAAAGAAAGAAAGGATTTATTTTGTCATCTCCATGCACAGGCCGAGTGAGTAATATCTAAGTGATGAGATTAAAAACCCAAAGGGGATTTGCAATATATTAACAGCAGCTTAGAATTCTACATCATCAGAAAGCTTTGGTGTACATTTAAATGTGGCCCAATGGACTATATTTGAAGTTGGTATCATTCATTCCCACCTCTGGTGAACGAAGGGGTTGGTGACATACAGTAGAACTTCTGGAAGTTATAGCTGGGCATTGTGGGGGGCACCTGTAGTTCCCAGCTACTTGGGAGGTTGAAGCGAGAGTATTGCCTATGCCCAGGAGTTGGAGGTTGCTGTGAGCTGTGTGACATCACAGCACTCTACCGAGGGCAAAAAATGAGACTCTGTCTCTACAAAAAAAAAAAAAAAGAAAGAACTTCTGGAAGTTGACCACCCAAGGGACTATGACAAACTGGTCTGCACACAGAGGTGGTCAACATAAGGAACTAGGCCTACTGTACTGGTGACGTCCATGTGGTACATGTCCAGTCTCTGAAAATTAGGCTAAGTTAAGGAGGTGGTCAGCCATGGAGATTCTATTATATCTTCTCAGGAAAAAGAGAGTAGAAAAATGAGGGCCCATCACACGGTGGTAGGAGGCCGAGTTAGCCATCAAGTGAGAAAACGTGCAGTATGTTGGTCGCGAGGCTTCTGGACCACTACACTGGATCTAAACTGGATCACTCTGGGCTCTGGCCACCTGCGCAGCTTTGCTCTCAGCTGCCCCAGCTCCCATATACCCGGCTAGACTGTGTGATCTCACAAGACCTGTCCGTTCTCCTAATCCCTGTTTTGGGACTTTTTATAACATTTCTTTTTCTTCCCACTACTCAGCAGATTCTAAACTCCTTCAGGATTGAGACAAAGTCATACCTACCTTTGCACTCCATGTGCTGCTCAGAGCACACCTTCTCCCTGAAGATGCCTGGTATGTGTGGTACAGATAATGTATAGATGAGTGCCCGGCACTCCCTAAGATGACTTTCACAGACTCCACAATCCTTACTCGACTGATTAAGAGCGGCGCTTTTCAGACTTTAACTGTGCAAAGGAATGGCTTGGGGACCTGGAGAAAACACAGTGGATCTGTAGTGGGGTTGAAGAGGCTCTCTTGCTGACCTAATATTTCAAAAGGAAGAACTGGGTTATGGGTTCATATCTTCTGAGATGTTCGGCACTTGAACTGAGCTAAGCTACCTAAGTCAACATTCGTACACGGGCCTCGCACTAATTGAAACAAATCACTAAATGTGATTCAATTCAATCCAATGCAATTCCCTGCTACATGCCATTGTCCTAATTTGCTTTATGATTTTGCCAATTTATATGATGATAATAAAATCTACCACCTCACCCATATATTTTTGCCCCTCAAATATTTATTCTCCCACCAACACACCAGCTGTGTGAGACAATTAAAGAAAAATGCTTCCATTGTATCATTGCTATTATTATTATTCTTCTACGTATACTCTGCCTCTTTGGGCTGAAAAGCTGAGTGCCTACATTGGGGCTTGGTCTGCGTCTGTTACACCTCACAAGATTCCCTCCTGCTGACACCTCCACGGTGTGCTGTACACAGTTGAGGAGTCAGGAGACTTCTAACTGGGTTAAGCAAGGGCTCCAGCCTAGTGAGACACTGCAGAGACTGGTTGTAATGGAGAATCCCAGAACGGTACCTGTTCCCACTGTGTGGTGTCTCCAATTCTGAGAGCCAAGTCGTGTGTCAACATTAACACTCTCTGCCTGCTTAATTCCATTTTCTACTCTTCCAAGGCAAAGACAGAATCTGTAATGATCTTCCTTGGTACCGAATGATTGCTATGAAACTCTTTCTTGACGTTTCCTCTTCCTACATCTTCTCGGTGGAGGGGAAATGGTGTCTCACTACGTGAATAAAACACATAGGCTTTGGGAAGAGGGGTTGGGTGGTGCCAGCCTCATTCAAAATGAGAATAAGGTCTTTGGCCCAGGATGGAGCTATCAATTTTGAACTTTCTAGCCCAGCATATTGCACAAAAGGATTTGAAACTGATCATGCATATATATACGTGTATATATATGTTGTCCTCATGCAATGTTTGGCAATTAAGTTAGTGAATTTGCCACCACATGCTTATGTCATCAGTGCTGTACAGAAAACTCACAGCATCTCACAACTGTCTCACAGCTTTGCTCGTGTCTACATACGGTGGCATCTGGCTAAGTGGGGTTCACTACCGTTGTTGCATGCTTTTGCATGCCATATGATGACAGCTCTGAGGGTCATTCCAAAAGAAGAGTTCCAAAATTGCTCTGAAGGGAGGACTAGGTGCTGGTGTCAGTGCATAGTTTCCCTACGGTAATATTTCAAAGGTGACTGCAGTGATATTCAGCACCGAGGTACACAGCACTTTTTCTAGGATGAGTTTGTGAACTTAATGTCAGATCTATGTGTGTGTCATGAAATTATTGGATGACCTAAAAATCAAGATAATGGAAATACCGGCTTGGAAGATTTACTCAAAAAGATGAAATTAAAAGAGGGCTACAAGCACAGCTTCCTATGGAGTTATTAAAGAGAAATTAAAAATTTGTCTCCGAAATTTCTGGGGGTCCAAGCATAACAGACAACAGAGTCAGCTGTGTGGTTAACCTGGAAACTGTGTGCCACCGCCATGAAGTAAACGCACGCTCCTTGGTGCTTAGATCTGAGAGCCGTTTCTCCCACAGGCGTTCATAATGTGTGTGTGGTGTCAGGTCGCAACCAATATCCTTGTTTACAACATCTCTCTAAGACTCGACATACCATTCTGTAAGACATTTTCTTCAACGCAACTCAATAGCAAAATGTTCAAGGTCAACTCAGATTCAGCAAATTCTCAGCTCTGTGTAAGAAGGAGAGGAGGGTATTTGACAATTTCCAGGTGTCCTAGATCGCTCGACAAAATAATAAGTATAATCATACAACTTCGTTAAATTAAAAGAGCCTATTGTCTTCACACAGATCATACAAAGTGAATCCCAATCCAATCAGTGAGTGCAGTAAAGTACAGTCAAGAGTGTTTTCTTGTGTTTAATGTTGGATAAAGTGCAACTAAGACCTGGGTTGATACACACACGGGATTGGTTGAAGTCACAGAGACACTCACTTATCATCTGAGGGACCCTGGGCAAGTTATTTACTATCTTTAAGCTTCATTCCTTCATAGTAAAATGAGGGTAAAAACATACAGTCTGCGTCAAAATGCTGATGTCAGGGTTGAAGGAGTTGCTACTTGGGAGATGCTTGGCATGGGGTCTCAACATGTTAGTCACTCAGTAAACTTGTTCTTCTACGCTTATCGTCTGGACACTGCAGTGCCCACTATGAGAGTTACTAGTCACATGTGACTATTGATATTTAAACTTAATTGAAAGTAAGTAAAATATAAAATGTGGTTCCTCATTTACAGGTGTTCAGTGGCCACGGGTCACTGGGGCCTCCTGCTCTGGGCAGCACAGACATCGTGCATCTTACATAGCTTTCCATCGTTGCAGAGATGAATTGGACAGAACTGTTCCAGATGGATGTGTGAATCACACATTATTCAAACTGTTTTCCAGAATATTGCTTCTCTCAGGCTCGTTTGGGTAACAACTGGATAACTGGCAGTTCTTTGGAAAAGGCCTGGGGGGCAGGTGTGCTGACGTGCTAAGCAAATCAGATCTATTTATAGTCCTGCTGGGCAATGATGGTCTGTATATACAATGGTGGTCCCTGAGATTGTAATACCCTACCTTTCACTGTATCTGTTAGGGATGTCTAGATGCACAAATGGTTCCCATGTGTTACAGTTGCCTACAGTATTCAGTCTGTACGTGCTGTACAGGCTTGTAGGTTAGGAGCCATAGACTATAGCATATAGCCTAGGTGTATAGTAGGCGATATTATTTAGGCTTGCGAAATTACCTTTGCGATGTCCTCACAATGACAAAATCACCTAACGATACATCTCTCAGGAACGTATTCTCGTGATTAAGTGATGCATGACCGTATTTGCAAAACAAAGTAAATAGTGGAGTTCGGGAACACTGAAGATGTTGACCTTCCAAACTGCCAGCCACCTCCTGCCTACAGGGAAGACGGGCCAACACCCCATCTCCAGGCAGTGTGAGGAGTTTCCCTTGGAAAATAGTCCTGAAGCTGCTTTAACAGCAAGAATCCATGAAGTATCAGTGCCTAGTTCTTCCTGAATTGTTGCCAAATATTTGCTCTTCTTCTGATTTGGAATAGTGACTGCTTCGGTCAGGAAAATCTTCTAGAAACAGGAGGAACAAAGAGCAGAGATTTATGAAAACCTTACTCTTATGCGCCGCGGGCCGAGGGGCAGGGCACAGGCTGCTCCTGCCTCTTCTGCTTCTCGTCCCCTCGCTCCTGGCAGCCTTTCTTTCTGTCGTGTACTCTTCCAAAGGGGCTAGGAGTGAAGGACAATTGCACGGTGTCTCTCCAGCCCTTTCAAGAAGCTCTAGCAACAAACAAGAGGTGCATTCACAGCTTCCCGTTTCTTCCTTGACCTTGCTCTCAAGGGCACACCCACGGTAAAAACAAGCTAGAACGCAAGCATCACCTTTGGACAACTGGTAAACCTCTCTGGTCTGCAGAAGTTGCTCTTCTGCTCCCAGCAGCGAGATGCTGAAGGGAAGGGGACGCGCCTGAAGGCCGAGAATCCTTCAGGCTGGTTAAGTGGGACTTGGGAGGAGTGGGTACGTCTCGTAGCACTATCGTTAAGTGAAAACATCGGGATAAAGAGAGAGAATCTGTGTCAACAAAAGTTAACATAAACAACAGTTCCAACTTTAAATGTATGAGAGGGCCAGGCAGTGTTCCTCTGTGTGTGTGTTTGTGTGACCGGGGGAGAGGTTTGCACCAACGTGGATTTCTACAGCTCGGGTTTCCTAAACAGGGTTGCACTTGCAGGATGATGAATGGCTCTGTGTGTACCCCAGGGCATGGCAGCTCACTGAGGGTTGATGGGGTGGGTGCTTAATGTTTGCTCCCAGACGATGAAATAATTAAAATAAGGAAATGAAAGGCTTGGCTAAGGCTTGCACTTAAAAAAATGTTTTTCTTAACAAAAAGACTTTGGCTTCATATTTATCACCAGAGCAGAAATCTGTTCCCACTGACAGAAAATTCATTTCACCCACAAAACCCATATTTCCCCCACCTGCTTTCTATTCAGACAAGCCCTACAAGATAAATGTGTCCTCCAATTCACCAGCAGTAAGGAAGATAAAGGCTTGGAGAGTCCACAAGTACATTCTCCTAATTATCGGAACTGGCATTTTTTTTTTATTTGTCAAACCATCTATTCAGATTAAACTACAGCCCAGGAACCTTTTATTTGAAGATTGCCCGTGTGGTGGGGAAAGGTAGCTCAATTGTGTGATTGCTAGAGTTTTAATAGCCCAAAGAGAGGTGTTGAAAGAGATCCCAGGATTCGTGTGCAAGTGATTTTTACTAGGAAAGATCTAAAAATACCCCCAGCAGCCTCTCTGCCCATCCTCTCCCCTTGAAGTCAGTCCCAGACCTTTCTCTGTTTAAGCACCAGAAAGATGTGTCAGAAGTCGCCTGTTATTACCCTTATGTCCCAATTTCCCCTAAGATCTAAATAAACAAACGAGTCCAGAGAATGTGTCGGGAGGCTGCGGCTCTCCTTCCCATTCGGAGGGTATTTGCCCATTTAATAACTGTTATTTATCCAGACATTTAATTGCACGGTTGTAAACACACAGGGAAACCCTTGGGGGAAGGTAGCTCATCGCTGAGATGAGACAGATATTTAAAACTCTGCTCCTGTAGCCCAGCCTCCTCTCAGAGCCAGCCTTCAGGGCTGGGATTGGGGTGCACCGTTTTATACATAGTGAGGTTCCCCTCAAAGGGCTCTACTCACTGGGTAGCCTGCTTTTTGCAAAGTATGTCTCAATATATCAATGAATGAATGAGTGAATGAATGCAGGAAAGGGACTCAGGGGAGGAAGAAATGCTCTGAGGTTACAGCAAAAGTCTCAGCCAGTGGCCAGAGCTTTGCTGGTGCTGCGTGAGTGGTGGGGATGCCAAGCTTTAACAATTTGCCCACTGGGCTCTGGCTCCAATGACTGTGCGTCAAGGCTGCAGGTGCCCCAAAGAGGGAATGCCGGGCGCCAAGAAAACATTCTTGAATCTCCATGCTCCTCATCCTTGGAGCTGTTCCTCCTCTACCATTCCTCAGGATTTGGGGCTTTTGTTTTCAGCTGTATATTAATCCCTCAGACCTGAGAAGAGATCAAACAGCATACACTCAGCTCTCCAACCTCTTACAAAGAATTTTCCATTTGCCTTTGACCCTCTCTTTGCATCAGCCTCAGATCATAAACGTGCCTGATGATATTTTCCATCCCTGGACCTAATTACGAGGTGATTCACTTAGTCCCAATGAGTGTCCTTAAACTCCCTCCTCCCCTCCAGCTCAAGGCTCCAGGCACTGTATAGAAATCATTTGCAGCTGTGATCCAGCACCTCTGGAATGATCTAGAAGCTGTACCTCCCACCCTTTTTGTTCTGATCTGCTCTTGCTCTGGTCTGACACTTCCGAATTCCTTCAAGGGCCATCTTATTTTTTGAGTTTTTCTTCTTTGTCTGACCACTTCGGAGTGACATTCTCCTTGGTCTGGGCTTCTGGGCTGTGGTTTTGACCGCCCTGAGAGCCTCTGCCGGGGGCAGGTCAATTCTGCCACATCCTGTGATGGACACAGGTTCTCAGCATCCCGGCCTTGGCAAATGGCCCAAGTGAAATCCAGAGAGAGGAGTTCGGTCGATGGCTTCACGGACCACCCTTTGGGGAGGAATGGGGCAGCCTCATTTTCTCAGCAAGGATCCCATCTGCCACTCCTGACACAAGCAGGTCTCTAAGAGCCTCGCTGCTTCCTCACGGGGAAATCTTTCCTCGGGGTCCTAGAAACTGGCCTGGGTCTTAGAACACAGGGAGAGTCAACGACCGAATGGACCAGATGATTGGCATTCCTCTTGCAATGGTCTTCTAGCTCTCACACAGTGAGTAAGGGACTGAATAGCAGGGGACGAGTGGTCAGCCGACAGCGCACGGTCAATCCACAGGACATGACTGCTTGGGATCACTGGATCCTGGAATAGTCAACACTCTCTGCAGCCAAATAGGTTGGAGAATGCTATTCCCGACACTTCCCTTTCAGAAGGAGTGATGGACATCAGCATATAAAAATGCCCCTCGCCTCGCCTGACACCTCTAGTGAAAAAAACACCTGCTTTGCTCTGCTCACCTGGTGTTTCCCAGGCTTATCTGACCACCACATCCATTTTTATAATGTTAAACCTCCAGCATCCCTTGGAGCAAGCATTATATGGGATGCACTTTCAAAAATATTAATCATGCCCAAAGACCCTGCTCTGTCTTCCACATCTGCACACACACACACACACATTTTCACACACGATTGTAGTTCAAGGGAATTTCCACACAGACATCATTCTTCATTTAAACGTTCTCCTTCACAAAGCCAAGTCAACAGCCCTTCTTGCTCATCTATTCCCTTCACTGGGGGGACCCCTCCGCAGGGGTACCCAGGCCCCAGTGAAGCACAGGGAACCATTCACATTTGTACTTAAGAACGTATCAGATGCCTGTAATCCAGCATTCTGGGAGGCTAAGGCAGTGGATTGCTTAAGTTTAGGAATTCAAAACCAGCCTGAGCAAGACTGAGACATAATCTCTACTAAAAAAAATAGAAAAACTAGCCAGGTGTAGGTCGTGATGGGCACCTGTTACCTCAGCCACTGGGGAGGCTGAGGCAAGATGATCAATCTCTCCAGGAGTTTGAGGTTGCTGTGAGCTATGATGATGTCACAGCACTCTACCCAGGGTGACAGAGTGAAATTCTATCTAAAAAAAAAGAATTTGTCACTTAAATCTTCTTTCTCTTCATCTGGCAGTGAGCTTCTTTCTCTACAGGTCCAGGTGGTAACTACTCCAGGTTCTGCTGGCCATCTATCGTCTGTTGCAAAGATTCACTTCTGCCTTGGTGGCATAAAGGCAGAGCAGACAATTCCCATACAAATGCACGGGGCTCTGGGCCAACCAAACTGTTTATGAATACCGCATTTGAATTTTATATAACTTTCACATGCCTCAAAATATTCTTCTTCTTTAGATTTGTTTTCAACCATTGAAAAATGTAAAAGACATTCTTAGCTGACAAGCCAGACAAAAATAGGTGGCAGGGTGATTTGGCCCACGGGCTATCGTCCCCTGACTTCGGCTTTGCACCATCAATAGGTTTCAGAAAACGGCATGAATTTTTGTCCTAGAATCCTATTGTAACATGTCAAAGAGCCTGCTCCTTAAAGGATATTGCAATGAATTATTTAGCAGTGCAAATCTCTCAATTCCTAAGTCTGGTGTCAAGCATGGGCCTCCTGAATAATTATTGCTCTCCTCTGCCCTCTTTAGGGCACCTCTGCATTGAAGGGGGGGCTTTCTGGTTTCTCCGGGCCTCAGATGGGGTCTCATGCCCAAGGCGCTGCCCCTTTTGTCAACAGTGGCCGCCCCCCCCAGGCGCTCCGGCTGTCAGGGATTTGGCATCTGAGCTGGTTCCGGCTGGAAGCTTTTTGTCCACAGTTCTGCGCAAGAAGTTGTATGTTTTAACAACAGCGATAGCATCTGCAGAACACCCAAGATGCCAGTCTCCTGTTTGTGTGCTGTCACCGTCGTGATAAACGTTGCATCCCAAATCCGAAAACCAATTTGATTTACCAACAAGGCAACCCCCTCCACCTGAAAGACAAAGCTGGCTGCCTTGCCCACACATCTGCTTTGCCATTAGCTCAGAGGCAGAAGAGAGCCACAACCAGCCAAGACAGCCACAGACAGCATCGTCCCTCCAGTCCAAGAAAATGTGGAAGTGCTCAATCTGCCTGTCATTTTCCCTACAGGATGCCAGGCGGCCAGCTTGAGGGTTGCTTTCCACTGATGTGACTAAATCAGTGGCTGTTTGGGTGGGGAGCAGACACTGGTTTGGTGTGCTCTTTGAGAGGTTCTGGGTACTAAGCAGATGGTAGGATTTGGAGGTAGATTCTGTATAGCTACAGGGAGTGGCTTCTGGTCATTAAGTCATTCGTCATTCATCCGGGCATTTGACAAATATCTTTTGGGCACCGTGTTATAGCGGGCCCCACGCTCCGTGTTGCGGATGGACGCAGAGGCAGGTGGACAGCACAGTTGCCACTCTCGCCACGCTCCCGGAGCTCAGCTGGAGACACAACGTTGTAATCCATCAATTACAACACAAAACACCTGGAGAAGTGGCCCTACACCAGAGGAGTGATTCAGTCTCTTTCCCTCTCTCTGTCTCCCTTTCCCCCCTCTCCTCTCCTCCCTCTCTCCTTGTCACTCCCTTTTTCCTAAACTACAAAAAGTGACTTTTAACTAGGACCCCACTTCTGATCTTGGACCCCTTCCGGTCCTCCTCACACACGTTCACCATGTACTGAAGCGACGCTGTACCATCTAACCTTCAAATCTAATCACGTCCATGGCTAGATGGCCATGACACAGAATAAAATCTAAAACCCTTCCAGGGCCAGTGGGCTCAGCAGTTCTCTCCCACCCTTCTCCACTTTTGCATATATCATTTTTGCCAGATCCTTCACATGGTTTTTCTTCTTCTCCCCATAAGAGCAAAGGGTCTGGAATCAGATGATCGTATACAAATACCGACTCCCCTAACTATTAGCTGAGGGATTCGGTGAAGGTTCATGTATCTCTTGGTGCCTCAGTCTCCTCATCTGTAAATTGGGCACAACAGTAATGCTCACCTCACAGGGCTGTTTTAAAGATTAGATGAGCTAATACATACAAAGAGCTTAGAAAGAGTCTAGTGCAGAGCCAATGCCCAATAACATCTGTCACTGACTTTGTCATCAGCATTACTCGTCATTCCATGTGCAACTTGAATGCCACTTCCTCAGAAAGGTCTTCCTTGGCGCAATCCAATCACAATACAATGTGATACCCCCTTCATACACACTCCTAGAGCCCCTCTGTTCTTTCTGTAAATCAATCCCAGTGGCCATGGTGTAATTATGCACCTGCCCCTCAGTTCAGTATCTGTCTTCTCTTTACTCTCTAAGGGCTGGATCCATGTCCGCTCCTCTAGTGATTCTCTGTACAGTGGGGGCACGATGTGCATTGAATAAGAGAGGCCAGATGGGTGAAGGAATGAAGAAGGAATGAAAAGGGTAGGCCGGGAAATTCATCTGTAGGTCGTGGCCTTGAGTTGGCTTTTGACAATGTGAACATGAATTTTCAGTTGGCTGGAGAAGTGGGAGCGGTGAGGAAAGAATGTTGAGGAAAGAATGTTTCAATGAGAGGAAGCAGCTACGGTCAAGGCCTGGAGAGAGGGTGCTCAGGGGTGAGCAGCCCAGCGTTAATGGGGTCAGGGATGATAGTCCAGATGAGAGAGATGACCATCTCCCTCTCCCCTTTTATATAAAAGTCATATTTTACCATGTTTCTCCGAAAATAAGACTTACCCCCAAAATAAGCCCTAGCAGGATTTCTATGCATTTGTTAAATATAAGCCCTACCCTGATAATAAGACCTAGTGATGGGCATTGTTATGCAGGCTATCTGCATAGCCACGCCCTGCATTTCCACGCAGAGCAGTAAGGAAGACTGGAATACCTTTTATCTGCCACAGCTCCTTTCTCCAAGCCGTTTGCACTTGCGTGGGTGCACGTGTGGTAACCACGGTCACTGGCAGGCATCCTACTGCACACATGTGAACGGCTAGGGGAAAGTTGTTCATGCATCACTAGCGCCAGCCCTACCAAAAAGGTCGGCTCCCCCGTCAGGTTCCAGAAGAAGATGACTTAATTGTATTTAAATAAATGTAGATTGTTGTATTATACTTAATAAAAATAAGACATCCCTGAAAATAAGCCCTAGTGTGTCTTCTTGAGAAAAAATACATATAGGACAGTGTCTTATTTTCAGGGAAACACGGTAGACAGTTTTAGGTTCAGAACCAAATTGAGCATAACGTACCTATACCTTCTGTCCCCAGACACGCATAACCTCCTCCACTATAAATGTCCCCAACCAAAGTGGTGCATTTTCCACCAGTGATGAGTCTACATCGGCACATCATTATCATCCAGAATCCATAGCTGACATTAGGGTGCACTCTTGGGGTTCTGCATTCTATGGAATTGGAGAAATGGATAATGACATATGTCTGCCCCAACACTACCATTACTGCCCTAAAAATCCTCCATGTTCCATCCCTCTCTGGCCCCCACTTTCTGGAAACCACTGATCCCTTTACTTTCCCCACATTTTGCCTCATCCAGAATGCCATATACCTGGAACCACAGTGGGTAACATTTTCAGAGTGGCCCCTCTCACTTACCAAGACACCCTCAAGCTTCCTCCACGCCTTCTCCTGGCTCGCCAGCTCATTTCTTTCCAGTGCTGAGTAACACTCCATTGTCTAGCTGTGCCCTGGTTTGTTTATTCATCTACCTACTAAAGGATGGGCTGGTTACATACAAGTTTTAACAATTAGGAATAAAGTTTCTATAAACAACCACGTGCAGGTTTCTGTGTGGATGTAAGTTTTCAGTTCCTTTGAGTAAATATCAAGGAGTGTGATTGCTGGTCCATCTGGCAAAGGCACGTCGAGCTTTGTAAAAGATTGCCAAATTGTCTTCCAAAGTGGTTGTTCTATTTTGTATTCCTGCCAGCAACAAACTATAGTTCCTGTTGCCCCATGTCCTCACCAGCATTCGGTGCTATCCTGGATTTTGACCATTCTAACAGGTTCATAGTGATATTCCATGTTTGTTTTAATTTGCATTTCTCTAAAGAGATATCATGTAGAGCATCTTTTCATATGCTACTTTTCTATCTGTGTATATTCTTTGGTAAGGTACCTGTGAAGGTCTTTTGCCCGTTTTAAAAATAACATTGTTTTCTTATCATTGACTTTCAAGAATTCTTTCTATATTTTGGACGGTAGTCCTTTACTGAACGTGGCTTTTGCAAATACTTTTTTCCAATATGTAGCTTCTCTTTATAGCCTCTGGGCAAAGTCTTTCAAAGAGTCTAATTTTTAATTATAAAGAAGTCCAATCGATTAATATTTTTTTCTTTCATGGATTGTGCCTTGGGTGCTGCATAGAAAATGTTATTGCTGAATCCTAGGTCACCTAGGTCATCTAGGTTCTCTTGCAGGAGTTTTGTAATTTTGTGTTTTATATATAGGTCTACAGTCCATTTTGAGTTCAATGGATTTGAGTGTGTGAACAACATAAGGTCTGTGTCTAAACGCATGTTTTTGCATGTAGATGTCATTTGTGGAAAAGACTGTCTTTTCTTTATTGTATTAACTATTTCTCCTTTGTCAAAGGTCAGTTGACTATATTTATGCGGCTCTATTCCTGGCTCTTAGTTCTTTTCCGTTGATCTATCTGTCTACTCTTGGGTCAAGACAATATACTTGTCTTAATTTCCATAGCTTCATGGAGGTTGTGTAGTGTCAGGCCTACAACTTTGTCCTTCAATATTGTTTTGATTATTTCGGGTCTTTCGCCTCCCCATACAAACTTTCAAATCGGCTTGTCAACACCCACAAAATAACTTAATGGTAATTTGATGGGGATGGCAGAGATCGAGCTGGAAGATGCCTATTTCATCACTAACTTCTAATTTCTGTGTAGCAATATGCATGTCAATAACTTCTCTAGACCTATTTTCCTATCCAAAAAAATGTGGATGATAATATTTGATACTGTTTACATGAGATCTCTTTCTCAGGGGGAGGGAATTACAGAGATGACAGGCAGAAGGAGTGTCATATATCCTTGGGGGGACATGATGGGTACTCAAATCAGTAGTAGGACCCCCTTTCTCAACCCTTGTTCCCTCTTCTGCCTTCCCTGCTCTCTGATGTCTCCACCTGCAGATTCTGAATCAGTTTTTTCTTTCTAATTTGAATTTTTCAAAACCATTCGTTCATGCATTCATTTATTTCTTTGTGAGCCATTCTTGCCTGACATCTTAGCTGTCCTGCTCTACCCTGCTCAATAAGATGAAAACTAACTTCTCACCCTAAGGTCAGCGGCTGGCAATGGTAGTCAAGATTCTGTGTTTATTCTCTTCAGACTTGGGACTGAGAGCCTCTTGGAGTGACCTCTGGTTCACGCAGCAACCTCGGTAGCACCCTCCTCCCTCAGCTGACTTTGTGTGGCTCACTGATATTCCTTTTACCCCAGTACTAAATGCAGCAGGTCCTGGGGGCCTTGATCTCCACAATCAGCATTCTAGTCCTTCTCTAAGCCTGAACCCCATGGGGGTGCGTATGTTTAGAGTTGAATGAACAGGGAGGCAAGGGAGGTCTGGTGCATACCTGGGCCAGGGAATCCCCCTGCAGTGTGGTTTCCGAGGAGTCTCCGCACACACCTCTGACTGCCATTGCCTAAAACTCATCTTGAGGTTGAGCAGTTGACTGTGCCTTGCCTAGAATCAGCCTTTGGCAAAGATGTGAAGAGTAAGAGCGCATGGATATGAAAAGAAAACGAGGGTGACATTTTTCCTCTTCCCTCTCTTGTGTGAAAGTCAACATAGGTATCCTCCATGCACACAGAGGTCATGAGTTGACACAAGCGTGGTATACTCAAATACTGACATCCTTGAGAAGGTTACATAATAGAGGAGGGAACCCAACCCCAAAGCTTATGAATGATGCATTTACCTTGAGGAGGAAATGGCAGCTGCCAGATGACAGCCAGGAATGTGGCCTTAGAACTCCATTTAGAGCATGAATGCTATCGAGCTGCTGTATGAATTGTCTCCTGCCATCATGTAAATGTGCAGACATCACTAAGAGGTCCCAGTACATGTTCCTGCTGAACCCAGACTAGGTCTCAGCATTTTTTTCAGTAAAGCAAGGACTGCCCTCCCATCTACCCATCTACTGAGAAAATGAGCCCTTTCTTGCTAATCTCACACTCCAGGGTGAGGGCCTGAGTAGGAACAGACTTCGGATTTATCTTCTCTGGATCCAGAGATTAATCTTCTGTTTTTTAATTCTCACTGGTGATCTAAATCTAGGCATTTGAAACAAGTCTCACTTGTATGTTCTGAGTTATGAGATATTATTTAAGCTCATCCATAGTTTATGAGGAGGCAGTTTCTGGGGCAAAGAGGTGAGAAGATTGTTGGCCGTGGACCAGTCTCAGGATGTTTTTGACATTTTAGGGAATCTAGAGGAGGCTATCATGGGAAGGGCAAAGAGCAATTCTCTCAGTCTTTCCTTGTGGTCTCCAAACTTTGCTGCACATTAAAATAACTTGGGGACCTTTTAAAATCCCACTGCCCAGATTGTAGCCAACACTAATTATGTCAGAATGTATGGGGTTGGGCAGCAGCAGTTCTTAAAGGTCCCAGGTGACTCCCATATGCATCCAAGCTGGGGAACACTGGACACAACACACCTTTACGTTTGCCTGTACCCCTCTCTGCAAAGACATCTTCAGAACTTGTTTGATTCTCGCAGTAGCTCCATGAGGCCATTTGAGCAGTGCCACTGCCAAGAGGAAGAGATGAGGGCACTCAGCCACAGAGAAATGAAGTGGTTTGTCAAGGTTCAAATGAAGTGAATTAGTGGTAGCTGAGTCCTGGGATCTTTTCAGGTCAGAAGATGCTGCTTCCTTGGTACTTATAGAAACAAAATAAAGATGGATGTTTTTATCTAAAAAGATTATGAGGATACGCATTGGAGGCTTAGGGTGTGGCTCCCTTGAAAGGTTTCACCTTGGCAGGGCAATTTCCTAGCCAAACTACACACACACACACACACACACACACACACACTCCTCCTAGGATAGCAACTAGTAGTACAAAAATGGAAACAAAAATCAACGACTCTCCTGTCCCAGCCTTGGGACCACCCAGGAAACAGAAACCCCTCTGCAGAAGGCTTCTGCGGAGGAAGGTGGGTAAGTTGCACCCACCTTTATAAAAGGGGAGAGGTGAACGTAATACCATTTCTCGGCTGAGTTACAGGGTTCAGTAGCTCATGTAATGAGATTATTCCAACCTGCAGGCCAGTTGGAAAAGCAATTAGAGACCCTGAAAGCCCCATTGTGCAGCTCCTGGGCCCTGCCTGCCTGAGCCCCTTGCTCCTGTGTCTACCACCCTGGCCTTTCTCTTTATTTCACTTGTGGGGCCAGTGAGGAGGAGGGGTCTAGAATTAGAAGAGATTTACCCATATCAGGCTCAGGTAGATTCCCTTTTCTTAGGACCCTCAGGGCCCTACCTGGAAGTTCCCAAGCACCGTGGTCTTCCTTTAGCCTGAATCTCCACCCAACGCTTTGTGGCAGGACTGGTGGGACTTCCCAGGGCCTGCCCCAGCCAGCTGCAGGGCTCCAGTCCCCAGGACTCAGAAGGTGGAGGGTGTTTCTTGTGTGCCTGTCACTTTTCTTGCTCGGGATGGACTGTTGGTGGCCTTATTTAGTGCCAGGGAAAGTGGCATCTTTGATAGGTCATCTCTGGGACGCTGGCAGCTCAGTGTGGGACAGACAGTGTCATTTATGAGATTTTTCCTTGGGAAACCCTTATAAGACAATTAGAAAGTCCTGAAACACCCTGTAGAAATGGGGCTGGCTGGCAAAGTAGGGGAGGGCACAGAAGACCCAAAGTTAGGCAGCAAAGAGCCCAGACTAGGGATGTTGGTGGCATCTACACCAGGCTGGAAGAAACTTAATCTCCTCAAAGAAGAAGTCAGCCTGAGCCCTCAGCTGCAAACTCTGTTTTAGTGAAGGATAGTGTGATATCAGGTGTCCCAAAAGGGTTCTCTACTCCTCCCCGCCACTCCCTGATTGAAAAACAAACTCAGCCCCAGAGTACCAGCATTAACTCCAGGTTTGCATAAAAGGAGAATCCTCTTTGCTGGTGATAAGGTGATGGGGATGAAATTGGATTCGACATGTGACTTTGGAAGGTTTGATATTTTGTGTTGTCAAGAGTAGTCACTGCCTCGGAACAGCCACCCCACTTTATGACCACACTGTTCTGGGACCTGTTGGCTTCTTAAGGCTGAATTGTTGGTAAAGCGTGGTGGAGAGAAAAAGAGGAGGAACATCTTTGTGGGGACACTCTCTTGGCTTCCTTCCCACTCCTAACTCTAGCCTCACATTCAACTCAGACGTGGGGAGACGGACAGAGCAGAGGGCTTGCGGCTGGCACAAGTGAGGACTTGCATGGGGAGATGAGTTTGCAGTGTCCGAGCCCAGATTCTCCTCTCTCCAGCCCGAGTGTAGGAGAGCAGTGGGGTGGGGGTTTCAGCCCAGTCTCTACGTCACTCTTTCCTCCTAGGAGATTCCATCTTTTTAGGCCCCGAGAAAGTTCAGCTGGGAGTGTGAGTCAAAATCCCTAGAAGCACTTCACACATTGAGCCTCTTTTATGGGAAGCAAAGAAAAATCAAAACTAACCAGCAGGCCACTTCCCAGCATGGCAGAAGTGACATTTTGTGCACTGGTGTATGTGTGCGTGCCCACCTGTACTGAGTGCATGAGTGTGTGTAGGTGTGTGTGTGTGTGTGTGTGTGTGTGTGTGTGAAGTAGAAAGAGAGGTAGAAATTTGAAACTTTCAATTTTAAAAGCACTGAGTCCTCAGGGCCCTTAAGCAAAAGTGAACCAGCAATGCACCAGTATAAATAAGCAGAATCTAATTTACTGAGTGAATCTATAAACGCCAGCTAACAAGGTTGCCATAAAATAATGTCCCCCACAGTAGACCCAGAGGGTTTCTCTTATGGGATTAAGGGCAGAGCACTGTTTCTACATTGAGTGGCCAAATGGGAAAGGGGTACTGTTTTAGCAAATTCTACAACGTATTGACTGTGCCAAGGTGGGTGGGAACCTGCAAGCTCTATCAGCTTGTCCCCTGGGATTCTGCCTAAACAGCTACGCGACGTGCACACACATTATACAGCACCAGCCTGCACGGTTAGTGTCTTTGATGCCCTGATGTGATTTGCACCCTGGGCTCCTGAAGGGCAGGCTTGCAGTTTACAGAAACTCTCCAGGTCCCCGTGTCTGGTATGTAGATGTTTCATAAATGTCAATCAAAATGGAACAAAGTGCATGTGTGACTGTCAGTCTCCGAGGTAAGCCTTGTTGACACGTTTCAGGCTGCCTGTTGGTAAGGGGTTCACACACGGGCATTAAAGCATGAGTGTTGGTACGCTGTGGGCAAGAGTGTTTCTCAGGAGGGCTTTTGCAGGGCTGTGAGTGTGAGTGCCCTTCCCAAGCAAGACACTGGCCATCTCAGGCCTCAGTTTCTAGCACCTAACTTTCCTAGCTCTCTGCTGCAAGGCCACATAGGATCCCTACCTGATCCGCTCCTAAACTTTGCTACAAAAATGGTCAAGGCAGGGGCACCGGGGAGTTCATTCCCGCTGTAGTTCGCATGTTCTGGTTGGGCCAATCTGGGTGTGGCCTTCACAGGCTGGGGCTGACACCACATTGTTCCCTGAGTTTCCTTCTGGCATTGCTCACAGAGGGCCTGGCCGAGGCTCCTCAGCCCAGGCCCATTCCGTCCACCCCGGCCTATTTCCTGGCTCTCATTAGTTCTGCTTCCTGAGAAGGTCTGGACTCCACTTGCCCCTCTTTGAGGATTTGCATTCCTCCTACCACACTGACACTCTGGATAACCTCACTCATTGCTGACTGGGGATCTTCTGCCCAGGCCGGACAGTGCGGTCCTGCCCACCTGATGTCATATTGATTGCCATCCTGCCAGCCAGAGAATGACCGGTGGCCAGGTCATCACCACTCCCTTAATTACTCGATTTGTGTTGGCTCATGCTCTTTCCTGTCCTTGCTCTCTAGCTCCATGGAGAGAGAGAACACCAAAGCCAACTGCTCTCAGAATGCATCAGCTCCAACTTCTCATCCTGCAGTTGCGGAACCTGAGTCCCAGAGAGGGGAAGTGACACCAGTTTATCGAATTATTTATTTCACAGAAATTGTGTTGTGTGTTCATGATGTGCTAGATCCAGAGTGAGGATCACGGCCGATGGGGAGGGTAGACACGCACGGGGGCCATTCTAGCCCATTGTAATGGACGTTGTAACACAGGGAAGTATTGTCATATGGGGAATGGTGTTATCACACAGGGCTGTGGGAACAGAGAGGAGGGGCTGCTACGCAGATGGAGCAGAGCAGGTGACACGTGAGTTTCCCAGAGTAGGGGCTCACTGGCTGAAAGGGCTGATGAAGTTTGAGCAGATGGAGGTGCTTCTGATCTAATGCATCACCGTGGGTGTCTTTCCCGTGCATCCACTTCCCATTCTTGATACTCCAAAAGGTGGATGTGGAGAGAAGTTGGGAGATAAAGGACATTACTGAATGAAGCATGGAGGAGGGAATGAAGGAAACCCCCACCAGACGCTGATATATCACATACGTTACCCCATTTCATCCCAGTGTGTTATGGTCATTCTCATTTGACAAAGGAGGCAGCTGTACCTCGGTGAGATTAAAGAACCTTCTCATGCCATTCAGGAGGAGGGAAGCAGAATTCAAACCCGAGTCCACCATGATTTGCAACTGGCTTTTCCACTTTCCTCTGCTGCTGACTATTGCCCGCCTACTTCAGACAGCACCTGAGAAAGCCTGAAGGTGGTGTTTCACTTGCCTCTCCCCTCTTGCACTGTAAGGGAAGGTAGTCCTCATCCCCTACCCACCTGCCAAAGAGACGGGAAGAACCTGCCTCTTGCTCTCCCTCCTGCAGAACCAGCAAATCTTCCCCATCTGCCTAAATTCACATTGGTGAATCAAGTGGGGCGTCTGTCAGGAAGCATATTAATGGGACTTTTACCAGTCCCTGAATCTGCTGAATCTTCATCTTCACTTGAAGCCAAATGAAGTTTGATTTTTAATTCACCTTGCAGAGTCATAAAGCAGATCAGTGACTGCAGCTGATGCAAACCCTGTCTCTTCCCCAGCTCTGCAGGCTGCCTGCCCTCACAGCTGGCTCTGCCAAGTTGACACTGGCCGGCAGGCACATCCCCCCTCCCCTCCAGCTTAGCTGCACAATGCCTGGCTGCATGCAGAGGTCTGATGTCACTGGCCTTTCCACAGGGTATGGGCAGCTGGGGCTGAGGACTGCTAGGCTGCTTGTGTGTCACTTGCATCCTTACCTGGAGCACTTGGGATTTAAGGATCCCATGCTCTGAGACGTGCTTTTGCTGCTGGCCTGTCTTAATTGTGCTTCTGTTTCAAAAGGAATCTTCTGTTTTGTCCTCTTTAAGGGGGATCCCTCTACTGGCAGAGGGCCTGTCTTAATTGTGCTTCTGTTTCAAAAGGAATCTTCCGTTTTGTTCTCTTTGAGGGGGATCCCTCTACTGTAGGCTGCATGCAGATTATTTAATGACTGTTTTGCTTATCTGTGGTCTTGGATATCTCAAAAAGTATGCATGGACCTTCTTCTTTGTTCATCAGCTGTCGTTAGTGTTTGTGTATTTAATATGTGGCCCAAGACAACTCTTACTCTTCCAATGCGGGGAAGAAGAAAGAAAAGGTTGGACATCTTGCTTACTTCCTCAGACTCTCTCATGTCCTGCCTTGCTGTTGCCGTAGTCCTCCCTCTGCCTACAGATGGGCTGAGTTCTGTGTGGTCAGCCTGCTCGCAGACCCTCTGTTTGGGTGCTCAGACCTGGATTCCCATCTTGGGAGCAAGTATCATGAAAAAAGCTCCATTCATTTCGGAGGCAGGAAATCTTTGGTTCAAATTTTAGCCTGGATACTTACTGGCTGCATATCTTCCCTGAGAGTCAGTTCTCTTATCTGTCAAATAAACCCACTCTGCCATAAGCCCACCCACTCCTCAGTGGGTTAACATAATGCTTATTTTATTGAATGTTTATGTTACTTTATTAAAATATTTAATTTACTAAAGAATCCATGATTTGGGCAGGGCTCAGCAGGGACAGTTCATCTTTGCTCTAGTCAGCTCAACTAGGGCAGCTTAAAGGGTGGGGCTGTAGTTCTTTGAAGCCTTGTGTATCCACCTCTCTGGCATGTGGGCTGGGGGGAGTGCTGGAAATCCTCGGGCATCTCTGTGTGCATGCGTGTGTGCTCACGCACGCATGCAGGTGTGTGGCTCACAAGGTCCATCCAGCAGTCACCCGGAGCTCTGGGGTACCAGATTTCTCATATATTGGCTTAAGGCTCTCAAGGCATGCGTCTGACAGAGCCAGGAGGAAGCTGCATCTTTTATTACCAGCTTTTATGAGCTCCTGCTTTGTGACCTCGGAGGTCATGAAGCATCCTTTCCACTTCGTTCTCTTCATCAAGACAGCTACAAAAGTCGTCCTGAATTCAAGGGGTGAGGAAATAGGCTGACGATGGGAGTATAACAAGGTTTGGGAAAAGCATGTGGGGCTGGCAAACATTATTATAGCCACTCTGGGAAAAAATGCCATCTTCTACAACGGGAATGATGCACAACTGCAAAATAGAATGTATCTTGGTGATTAAACAATGCATCCTAAACTCCTCACCTATACCAGTTAGTTTTTATTATGAATAAGCTCTTTGCATATATCATCTCACTGAAACACCACAGCAACTCTACAAAGTAGATATTATTTCCTCATTGTAGCAAAGCAAGATCTGTGTTTCAGAAGCCAGCTCAAGACAGATCATTAGTGAGTGAGTTACAGGCCTGGACTTCAAGACCTGTGTGGCTCTGGAGCAGCGGTTCTCAACCATGGAAGGGGTGGGGAAATTTTGTCCCCCAGGAACATGTGGTGATTGCCAGAGGCACTTTTTGGCTGTCACTACTGTAGCAGGTGGGGGAGGTGTCATAGGCATCTAGTGGGCATAGGCCAGGGATGCTGCTAATTACCCCACCAGGCACAGGACAGTGCCCAGCAAAGCATCATTCTGCCAAAAATATCAGTTGTGCCAAGGTTAAGAAATCCTGGTTGAGAGATGATTCGTTTTTAACCACTACCTTATTGTGAGCGTTTGCTAATGCTGGTCCCTGCCTCTTCTTCCCCTGATTCTTTTATTTTTGAAATAGGGTCTTATTGTGTCTCCCAGTCTGGAGTACAGTGGTGCGAGAATAGCTCACAGCAACTTCAAACTCCTGGGTTCAAACAAGCCTCCTGCCTCAGGCTCCTGAGTAGTGGGACTACAGGTGTGCACCACTACCACATCCACCCAATTTTTTATAATTTTCTGTAGAGATGAGGAATTGCTATGTTGTCCAGGCTTGGTCTTGTGCTCTTAGTCTGAAATAATCTTCCTGCCTTGGCCTTCCAAAGCACTAGGATTATAGGCATGAGCTACCACACTTGGGCCATCTCTTCCTCTGACTCTATCTGCCATGCCAGCTTTTTCTTAGACTAGCCCTTGGTTAATGTTTGCTTACTGGGTTTGCAACAGCACCTAAAATTAGGCATGCCCTCCAGGGCCTCAATTATTCAAGGGGGCTGTACCCAGGTGTAGGAGGTGGGAAGTCTCAGGCTGCCTCATTGCATGAGCTCTACTGGGCCAACCTCAGCTTCACTCTGAGAAAAAGTTATGCTCATGAGGGTGGGAGTCTTGTTAGGTCATGAGCCACATGCTATTTAAGAAAAGCCCAGTAACCACGTGGTTTGAAGCCAGTGGCCTTATGATATCCCCTTTCTCAGAGCTCTTCACTGGGATAGTAGACATGTTATCTACTTTTCCAGGAAGGAAAGAGGCTGGAGGAAGGCGATGGGATTCTTTCACACTTGCATGGATACCATTTACTCAGAGGTCAGATATTTTAAAAGCACTACAAGTTAACCTTTAACTTAAAAGTATGCTTTTATAACTCTATTCCTCTCTCCACTGCTCATGGGCAAGCTGCCTAATGAGCACAGATCCATTAGATGCTGGGCATTTGCATGGTCCAGCATGAAGTCAGCCTCTGAAGGCTTTGTGGGAAATCTAGGAAACCATGGCCATGAAAGAGAGACCCATTCATGCCAAGACAATAATTGCATTAATGCTCCTTACTGAGAACTCCATTAATTCTGGGTGTGGTCAAGGCCTGGGATGCCAAGGGCATTCTCTGGAATTAAGTCTTTTTCTAATGAGGCCATAACCATAATAGGTGGAGCTAAGTGCAACATCTGGCATCACCTCAATTTGGGAAATTCTAATGTTGGGACTGTGGCCTTGGCCATAATAAGTGTATTAATGTTGGAGTCAAACCAACTTGGATTTGAATCCGGGATCTGCCATTTTACCTGCTGTGTAACCTTGTACAAGTCACTTGACTTCCCTTCGTAACAAAACCATTACCTGCAAGGACAGAGTAGTAGTAGCTCAATGCATGGACATTACCATTATTATTCTTAATTCAATTCTGCAGAAGCTACACATCTACCTGGAAAGAGAATTATTGGAGTTCCTAGAATTGGGATATACAAAGCTACATGTCCATAACCCCAGATTTAGATCCCTGGCTTCTGAGCTCCTTTTGCTGCCTACTCTTAAGGAGCTAAAATTGTGAGCTCTCTGGGGGCCAGCCATGGTCAGATATGAGGCAATGATAAAGACCTTAGCTGCCAGGTATAACCACTGTCCATACATGGCTACTAAGAATCTGAAATATGGCTGATGTAACTGAGTATCTGCGTTTTAAATTTTATTTAATTACAACTAGTTTACATTTAAATTAAAAACAGACACTAAATTCAGTTATCAGAAGACTTTGAAGCATGCTTGGAGCCAGCTGGTAGGTGAATCTACTCTTTCAACTGTGGTTTTTATGAAATCTAAATGTAGATCAGGTATATCCATTGTAAACTAAAATGAGGTCTAGTGTGGTGGCTCACACTTGTAATCCTAGCACCCTGGAGGCCAAGGCAAGAGGATCAATTGCTTGAAGTTAGGAGTTTGAGACCAGCCTGAGTAAGAGCAAAACTCTATCTCTACTATAAATGGAAAAATTAGCCAGGTGTTGTGGCGGATGCCCGTAGTCCCAGCTACTCAGGAAGCTGAAGCAGGAAGATCACTTGAACCCAGGAGTTAGAGGTTGCTATGAGTGAGGCTGACACTCTAACCTGAGTGACAAAAAAAAGAAAGAAGGAAAAGAAAAGAAAACTAAGATGACCTGTAAGTTTAAAAACAAAGCCAGATTTTGAAGATTTTGTACAAAAAAGAGTGAAAACTCTCTTGTTAATAATTTTTTATTTTAATTAGATTAGTCACAATGTTGAGCTTGATGATGTTAAAATATTTTGGATAGCCCAAAATACCACCAGGCTTATCAATACTCTCAGTTAATGTGAATGGCTTAAATTGTCCACTAAAGAGACACAGGTTGGCTGACTGAATACAAAAACTCAGGCCAGATATCTGCTGCATACAAGAATCTCATATTATCTTAAAGGATAAATATAGACTCAGGATGAAGGGATGGACATCTATAATCCAGACAAACAGAAAACAGAAAAAAGCAGAGGTTGCAATTTTATTTGCAGATACATTAGGCTTTAAACCAACAGAAGTAAGGAAAGATAATAATGGTCAGTTCATATTCATTAAGGGAAACAATGAATATGATGAGATATAATTATTAACATTTATGCACCCAAACAAAATGCTCCTTAATTTATAACCAAGACCCTAATAGACATGAACAATTTGATATTATAGATTCATAATAGTCAGAGATTTTAACACCCCTTTGGCAGTATTGGACAGATCTTTTAAGAAGAAACTAAGCAAAGAAATTTTGGACTTAAACTTCACCATACAACAATTGAGTTTAATAGACATCTACAGAACATTTCATCCTAACAAAATTGAATACACATTCTTCTCATCAGCCCATGGAACATCCTCCAAAATTGATCACATCTTAGGTCACAAGTCTAACCTCAGCAAATTTAAAAGACTAGAAATTATTCCTTG
>CAUYTI010109190.1:0-41851 GCA_963575145.1 Galago senegalensis | reverse complement strand
TGAGCCAAACATATTCTTTCTAGCAAAGTATCTCAAGAATGGAAGAAAAAGTATCCAATATACTCAGTCTTACTATGAAACCAATTTATAGCTTTCTTATGAAAGCTATAACCCAATTATAGCCCAAGAAGAAGGGGAAAGAGGAGAGGGAGGGGAGGGAGGAGGTGGTTGGGTAGAGGGAGGATAGTTGGTGGGACCACACCTACGGTGCATCTTACAAGGATACATGTGAAATTTACTAGGTGTAGAATATAGATGTCTTAACACAATAACTAAGAAAATGCCATGAAGGCTATGTTAACCTGTTTGATGAAAAACATTTCAAATTGTATATAAAACCAGCACTTTGTACTCCATGATTGCATTAACGTACACAGCTATGATTTAATAAAAAAAAAAGCCATTTATACTCTACAATTCGTAGATTCCACATGTACCCTTGTAAAATGCACCATAGGTGTGGTCCTACTAATCACCCTCCCTCCACGCATCCTCCCCGCTCCCCTTCCCCTCCTTGCTCTTTAAGCCCCATGGTGGTCATAATTATCTTTGTTTAACATTTTAACATATCCTTCCTTTGCGTGCAGGGCCCAGGATAACGTCCAAATCCGTGACACAGCCTGCTAAGCCTGGTGTGACACTTGCATTTCAGGCCCCACCCAGGCTGCCCTTTCCCTGGGCACAAGGCCTTCCCTGCAGTTCTTATGCTGTGGCGCCCCCACTGGGCCAAAGATTCCCACAGCACCGATGCTCTCTCCTCATAAAATGGGTTTGGAAGCGTTCTCTCCTGTTCCATTTTTCTGAAATAGATTGTTTATATTTCTTTTTTTTTTTTTTTGCAGTTTTTGGCCAAGGGCTGGGCTTGAACTTGCCACCTCCGGCATATGGGGCCTGCACCCTACTTTTTTGACCCACAGGCGCCGTCCTTGTTTGTATTTCTTAATGTTTGGTAAATTTCACCAGTGAAATCATCTAGACTGGAAATTTTTTTTTTTTAGAAGATCTTAAACTAGAGATTCACTGTCTAATAGGAGTACTGAACAATACCGGTTATTCCTTCTTGAGTGAGTGTGGGTAATTTGTGTCTTTCAAGGATTCATTCTATGTATTCTATTCAATGTTATCTAAGTTTTTGAATTCATGGACATGGAATTGTTTGTGATAATGCCTTTTTATCCACGCAATGTCTTTGTTGTCAGTAGTGATGGTTACTGTTCATTCCTGATCTTGGTAGTTTTGTGTCATTTTGTTTTGATCAGTATGGCTAGAAGTTTATCAGTTTTATCAATCTTTTCAGAGAATTGGCTTTCGACTTGATTTTTTTCCCTCTTTTTTTTTTTTTCTATTTCACTGATTTCTGCTCTGACCCTTGCATTTTCTGTGGTCTGCTTCCTTTGTATTGCATTGCTCTTCTTTTTCTAGTTTTTCTCTGGTGGAAGCATAGGTTACTGAGTTAAGACTTTCCTTATCTTTTAACCTATGCATTGACTGCTATCAGTTTCCCTCTGTGCACTGATTTGGCTATATGTCACCAATTTTGATACGCTGTATTTTTTATTGAGTTTAAAGCCTTAATTTTTTTTTTAAATTTTCTTGGAGGGTGATTCCATGCTTTAATTATAAATGTATTGTTTAATTTCTTAATCTTTGGGGATTTTTCAGCTGTCATTTTATTATTAATTTCTGGTTAATACTGTTAAGGTCCACGAACATACTTTGTATGATTTCTGTTCTTTTACATTTGTTAAGGTTTGTGTTATGGATTGTAATATGGCCATTCTTGGTGAATGTTCCATGTGCATTTGAGAAGAATGTGTATTTTGCATTTGTTTATAATTTACCTTTAGGTCAGGTTGAGTGATGGTATTGTTCAGGTAATCTCTATCCTTACTGATTTTCTGCCTACTTGTTCTATCAATTATGAGAGGAATATCAATGCCTCTAAATATGGATTTTTCCTTTTAGTTCCTTTTTTTTTAGTTCACTTTTTCTTTTAGTTCTATATTTTTTGTCTCACGTAACTTAAAGCTCTGTTTAAATAATCCAAAGGGTAAGAATCTAGCAGAAAGAGAGTTTATTCAAGTGCAGGGTTTGAGGATAGCCATCCAGGAAGCACAAACTCCACAGAATGGAAGCCAGTGCTCTGAAGTGTAGATGTTTGGGATGGTTCTGACAAAGTTTAGGGAAGTTTAACAGAATTTTACCATCTTGCTATGTAAGCCTTAAGTCATAATTATAATGATCTAAAAAGCTGGGGTAACGTTTTCCTTTTGGAAAAGGTATATTTAATATTCTCCGCTGAAGATCTAACAGTCATGGGGTCTTTTGCACCATCTGATCTGAGTTAGGTACAGGGCCATAGAGAAGGCGATTAATCTACAACAAATGATTGAAAGTTGAGGGGTGGTGTCTGGCCTCTGGAAGCAAAGATTGGAAACATGCTACGGGACTCAGTCTCCAGGGGTTACTTTCCCCTTTGACAGAATAAGTTTATAGATTCCTGAAATCTCATTGTATTTTACAATTTTTAGGTACACACACATTTAAGATTGTTATAGTTTGTTGGAAACTTAACCACTTTAACATTATGTAATGTCTCTTTTTCTTGTTCTGAATTCTTCTCTGTTTGATGTAAATACAGCAATTCCAGTTTTCCTTTCATTAGTATTTGCATGGTATATCTTTCTTTATTCTCTTGCTTTTTATCTACCTAAAAGTCTTTGATTGAAAGTGGGTTTCTTATTGACAGTGTATATTTACATTTTGCTTTAAAAAAATCATTAGACAGTTTTTATTTTATTAATATGGTTACATTGTTCATATTTCAAGTGATTATGGACATGGTTTGATTAGAATCTACCTTCTTACTAATTCTTTTCTATTTTTTATCGTTTTTTTTTTATTTTTTCCCTCCCATTTTCTTGAGCTAATTGAGCATTTTGATGACTTCATCATTTTTAATATTTCTAATTTGAATTTTTATTGTTGGGGATTCATTGAGGGTATCATGACTTCATTGTAACTACTCTGTTGACTACTTACATCACTTTTAAAAATTGCAGTTGTTGCCCTAGAATTAAAAATATGAATTTTAAATTAATATAAAAGTACCTTCAAATACTAAAGTGATCCCCAGGTAGTATTAAGATCATATAATAATATCTTCCTAATTCTTCATTTTCAAGATGTCTCTCCATTGTCTCGTTTGCTTCCATGGTTTCCGATGAAAAGTCTGTATTGGACTTGGTACCCATAGCTCAGTGAGTAGGGCCCTGCCACATACATCAAAGGTGGTTGATTTGAGCCCGGCCTGAGCCTGTTAAACAACAATGACAACTGCAACCAAAAAATAGCTGGGTGTTGTGGTGGACACCTGTAATCCCAGCTACTTGGGAGGCTAAGGCAGGAGAATTGCTTAAGCCCAAGAGTTTGAAGTTGCTATGAGCTGTGATGCCACGGCACTCTACCCAGGGCGACATAGTGAGACTGTCTCAAAAAAAAAAAACTGTATTGATTCTTATCTTTGTTTTTGTTTTTTTCCACTGGCTGCCTTTGGAATTTTCTCTTGATATTTAGTTTTCAGACGTTTGAGTATAACATGCTGACATGTGGTTTATTTCTTATAATTTATTCTGCTTGATGTTCACTGAGATTCTTGGATCTGTGGCTTAGTTTCACTGGCAAAACTTAGCAAACATTAAGAAATACTAACAATTTCAGAAAACAATTCCAGTCTATTCCAGAAAATGGAAAAGAACAGAATACCTCCAAACTCATTTTATGAGGCCAACATTATTCTAATTTCTAACTAAATAAATGCATTTCAGGAAAACAAAACCCGAAGACCAATACCTCTCATAAGAATGGAAGTAAAAATTCTCAAGAAAAATATGAACAATTGAATCCAGTGATATATAAAATAATACATGACAGTTAAGAGAGATGCAAGAACAGATCATTAGTTTTGGAGAATATTTTATAGCTTCCAACATAGTAATTATAGTTATTTTAAATTCTCCATTTGATGGTTACAACATCAGTGTCATAGCTGAGTCTGTTTCTGATGATTGCTTTATCTCTTCTGAACATGACTTTTTCTTGCCTTTTTGTATGTCTCATCTGAAAAATCTGATCATGCTGTATAGGACAGAGATACTGTCTTGGAGATCAGCATGACTTTCTTTCTGCTAGGCCTTTGATGTGGGACTTTTTGTTCATCTAGTCAGAAGTTGGGCTGGATTTGAGGTTTCTTGTTGCTGTGTTTTCTCCATACACCATAGGCTTCACATTTCTCTAGTGATGCCTTGTTTCTGGGTGGGTGCTGGCTTGGCAGAGGTTATTTCCTCTAGGTCTGTATTCCCCTGTGGGTCTGCCTTGTGCTCCGTAGAGGATCTGTCTCTTATCGGCCTCTCCGCCATATTATTTGTTACTTTTTGTCCACTATGGTTAGCTTGATGGGGAGGGAGGAAGTTAGTTATTCTCTGGTGTTCAGAAGAAAGCTCAGTCTCAGACTGTCTCTGGGTCTGAGGGATGTGGCTTCTGTAGGAGCACCTCTGCCTCTTCTCTTGGCAGTTCTAATCCTACCCTGTACTTTCTCTCCTTTCTAAGGTTAGTGCTTTTCCCCCTGTTCCCTTTTCCTAGATGCATTGGTGTTCTATCAGTGCCCAAAGGACACAGCTTTTGTGCTCTTCTCTGCAGATTAAGTCTTTGTTTCTTATGGGAGACAAGGCTGGGAGAAGATCTGGCAGTGGGCACTGATCTGTTTCCTCAACCAGTACCAGGAACGAAGCAATGTTATTTACTAGGGCTGCCTCGACAAAGGATCACAAGTGGTTGCTGAAACAGCAGAAATGTGTTCTCTTATAATTCTGAAGCTAAACATCTGAGATCAAGGGCTCTCTCCTTGACTTGTTATGTGGCCATCTGCTCCTCCCTACATCCTCACATGATCTTTTCTCCATGTGTGTCTGTGTCCCACATAGTTTCTTGTCCTCAGTGACAGGATTGCTCCAAATAACTTATAGCATCACTACTGGAAATTGTGAGTCTTCTGTTATATCTTTAAATATATTTAAAACTTTATTTGATTCATTTTCCTTGGGGACATGAGTTATTAGTGATGTAAAATGTCTTTTGTCTCTTCCTTTCATATCTTTCTTGTCCATTTCTCTCTAATCCTTTCTTCTTTCTGATTATTTTATTTAATTGTGTTTACTTTTCACTACCTTTACATTTTTGCTGCTTCCAGTTTTGACTTCTTCTTTTTTTAGTTCAGAAAACCTATATTCAGAAATAATTTAGAAAAATCCATCATCCAGGAGGCAGGTCAAATGGACTCAGCTAAAGATCTCACTAAATGTAGGAGAATCAATGGGAAGCAACGTAAAGCCTTCTGCTGGGGCATAAAAGGGAATCAGTCCATGTAATCAAGAAGTTACTTTTCTTCCTCATCTAAATGCTTACCTCTTAAATGGGCTCAGAGAAAGGTGCTGCTCATTTGAACTGGTTGTCTATCAAAGTTCCCTTCATTTTTGCTTTCTTGGCTTCGAGTTCAGCCAGCTCTTGCAGTCGCCTCTTGCTCATGCCTCTGCGCTCCAACTGTTTTTCAATCACTTTGGCATTCTGTGCATACGAGTCAGCAACTTCTCTAGCCTCAATCTCCTCTTCCTCTTCATCAATGGTTGACACAGTGACAGAGCTGAACTTGCCCATGTCTTTAGTTCGTTTGGTCATCATCACCTTCTTAGGAGGCTCTTGTTTCTGAGTATATATATTCGTCTTCCCAAAACCCTGGCCGAACTTGACTACTGCTCCATCCACAATGAAGGTCACGGGAGCATTCTTTGGCTGGGTCTGGTAGAAGAGTGGCAGTCCACACTTGGCGCACTTCTTCCTGTACTGTCGTTCAATACCTTCAGGCCTCCGAAGATACACAGTCTCCTCATCTTCTGTGTTACAAAACTTGTGGGCGTGTTTGGCGGCATCAATCACACGGGCCCGGTCCCGTGGCCTCATGGGTAACTTCTCTAACGGACAGTCCAGCACCAGGACCATCTGGCCGCACAAACAATAGTAGACGTGGAGGGGCTTCTCGCCGTCGTCATACTCCTCCCGGTCCCGGGTGTCGGAGCAGACGACCGACCGCGACACTACCTTTGGCATAGCTCAGGGCAACGCCCAGAAAATTCGGCGCCAAGGAGGAGGATCGCGCAGATATGACGTCACGCGTACACCGGGCGCCTTATTCTGACTCCTTATTTTTTCTTTCATTTGCCTTCTTGGGAAAAAAAAAGTTCTTCCGGGTCATACTTTAGCTTCTTAGGATTTCTTATCACGTCTTCCTTGAGTACTTTAAATTTTGTTGTATGCTTTCAATTTATAGAGGTGATTGTTTCATTGAGATTTTTGACTTTATAGCAATATTTTGGGGGCCACAATTTTGACCTGTACTATGGAAAGAGTTTGGTGTTTCTCTTCTAATTTACTTTCCTGGCTTTTTTTTTTTTTTCTTAAACCCTCTTTTTTGGGTTGTAACTTCTAATAGATTCTTTCCTTGTTCCCTTTTCATTTTTGTTACTTACCTTTGGTTGAGATGAGTTCTTATTGGCTCGAGTACTTAAGTGAAGTTACTGTGAGAGAGAGCTGTAACTGTATTCAGCCTAACAATGTGTTTAGTGGCATGCTGTTGAAAGTAGGGATGGATTCTTCTCCTTACCCACCTCTCTTTTCCCTTTGCTCATTCTCCCAGTGAGTCAGGATAGATTGCAGGATTAGTCCCACAGGCTGCAGTAGCACCATACTTCTTCCTGCTAATAGGCATCCAAACTCTACATCTTTTGAGCCCCTCATAGATGTTTATTACATTGGCATTCCTCCCTCTTAATTTATGTTGTAAACTTACAGATGTCTCTTAGACGTTGTTTATGTTTCTTTTTCTCATTCCTCCTTTTTGTTTTTAGGATTTCTGAGTGGTGAATATCAAGCCCGCCAGTAGCATAGGACCTTTTTAACACCAGATGGCAGTCTTCTAAGTACAAATAGAGAATCAAGAATTTGTATAATTTTAATAAAGTGTCACAAAGAGAAAGGTAATTAAACTACCAATAAAGAAGAAAATGGAAATTAGAGAGCATAAGAGTTAAGTTGAGAAACAGAACACAGTATCAAAAAGAATCATTAATAACCCTTGAGACGTGAAAAAGATTATTATGCATGAGACCAGTATGGGATATTAAGAAAAAGACATCATTAAAGAGTCAAAAAGAACACTTTGATATTAAAATCTAAGTTTTGAAATTAAAAATTAAATATATGTGTTAGAAGGTAAAGTTGTTAAAATTTCCTAGAAATAGTATAGACATAAAATATAGGACACAAAGATAAATATCTTATAGAATCATTTTAGGAGGCCTGACATCTTATTAACAGTAGTTACACAAAGAGAAGATGAATAACTTGAGGGAAAGGAAATTGTAAATAACTAACGTGAGAATTTCCTTTAACTGAAGTATATAAATATGTCTAGATTAAGAGTGTCCCTCAAACAGTAAATGATAAAAAACCCCACCTAATGTGCAATTAGCATCCCACAGAGAGAAAAACCATAGGCTTACATATTAAATGGAAGGAATTAGAATGGCATAGGATTGTGAAATATTGACATTGGATAATAGGAAGCAACAGATTGTGTCTCTAAGTTTTTAAGAATAAGTCAATTTCCAATTTAGAATTATACACTCAGTCTCAATATTAACTGTGTTGGGAGTCAGACATTTGGAGAGTCAGAGTATTTTCCATTCAGTCTTTTCCCTAGAAGGGTTTGGAAGATGCAGGAAATGAGGGATTAAACAAAGACAAAAGAGGACATGGGGGTTGGAAAACATTGTATCCAATCCCCCCCACCCCCCGCCCAAGATCAGCTAAAAGAAGTCCTAGGATGGTGAATCTTCAGATATAGAGTGTGGCCATTTCAGATCATAGCAGGATGCTGGTGGACTCCGGGATTGCGATGAGGAATGCAAACTTGAGATGCAAGGGGAGCTCAGCCATCATCGTCCACTTTAACATTCTGGGCACAACAGCAGCTGGATCTGCTGTGGGGGAGATGCTCCCTTTACAAAAAAAGAACCTTCATTATTTGGCAGCCTTGAAAATGCTGAGCTAGAAGTGGCTGCACGTATCTGTGGCAGCTGACCGTTTAGTCACCCAAAATACAAATATTAAAAGAAATGTCTACATTTTTAGGCAAAAATTAATTTAGAAAGTTTTGAGACATGTATTGCTCTTGTATATTTTCTTCTAGCTTTTGATAACAAGTCGTTGGTAATCCAGAGGCAATGTGGTGTTAATATAACGGTTTAAGAGCACGGATTCTTGGAGCTAGGTTGGCATACTTCAAATCTCAGCTCAAGCACTTTCCAGCTGAGTGAACCTGGACATATGACCTAATCTCAGTTTCTTCATTTGTAAAATAAGAACTGACAGTATCTACCTCATGGGTTTGTTACACAAAAAGGATTAAATGAAGTACTCCCATCTGTGCCCAGCACAAAGTAAAAGTTTAATACTTTTTAGCCATTTCAATGGGATAATTATTTAACATAAATAAAAGGTATAATCCATAAAGATGTGACAACACTTAAGAATTTTGTAAACCCTATTGTTCAATTAACGAAAACATACAGAGGAAGAAACAGTCGTAAGGAGGAAATGAATAGGGACACCGTTTTAAAGGGCACCGAGGAGGTAGAATAGAATTCAATACAGGTGTATAGAAAATGAACAATACATTTGACAGACCGTATGACACGGTGGCTGACAGTGGGCTCAGGTCTGGATTTGGGCTGAGATCTGTCCTTGCCAGCAGTGTCTGAGCCCCCATTTCTGCATGAGGAACTGTGTTCAGGTCCTTGTGTGGCCAAAATGGATTCTTTCAACACCAGCCTTGGTTAAGACAGGATTGAACTTTCTGATGGTGCTTTCCAGGTGGAGCAGGGAGGCACATAAAGCTAGGGGTCTGGAGACCATAGGTGTTCAGGAGCTGAGGGACCAGAGCTGTGGAGGATGGCTAAGGTGTAATGGATGGTGGGGCAGGGGCGGGGGAAAGGATTTTGGATGGAAAAGAGGAAAAACACGAGGCCCTCAAGTTCTCCTATGTTACATTCAGTTTTTCTGATGTTGCTTTTTGGTTTCTTGTCAGACTTAGTATTTGATTTGGTTTGTTTTAGAGAGGTAAGCCACTTCTGATCATGGAATTCTGGGTCGGCTGGTTTGACAGGTGGGGAGAGAGCCACCACATTACAAATGCGGACAGTGAGTATCCAGCAGTGAGTCCTGGGGCCACACACACAGTTCTCTACTAACTAATTCACTTACTCAGCCCCAAATATTCATTCACTCAACCCCTGTTAAGTATGAGCACTTAGCGGCCCCCCGAGGGCGCGCAGAGGAATAAAACTTCCATGGTCCCCCCTCCCAGCTTATAATTTAGTGGAGTCAACAGATCACTGAGAAGTATTACTCATACAATCAATGTATAGTTCCGCATCTGACAGGTACTTTGAAGCAAGCAAACAAGGTGTAATGATAGAAAAGACAGAGGAGAGACCTGCCCAGAAAAGGTAATTTGGTTACAGAAGTTCCTCGGAAAACAGACCACCTCTGAAAAAGGCAGTGCTGAAAGTCATAATCATCTCTGGAGAATGCACAGGCCTTTTAAAGAAATGGGTATAGTGCCACCATCCCTTTTAAATAGGCATTTTCTTTTCTTTTCTTTTTTTTTTTTTTTTGCAGTTTTTGGCCGGGGCTGGGTTTGAACTCACCACCTCTGGCATATGGGACTGGCACCCTACCCTTTTGAGCCACAGGTGCCGCCCATGCACAGGCCTTTTTCTATGGAGTTGTCAACTACATGGGAATAATGATCCAGAAACCACAGACACGGGTGGCTGAGGGCGTGGATCCTGTGGCCGAAGAGGGGAATGTTTTAATTCCAGCTCTGTGGCACTGGCCACGTGACCCGAGGCAGGTGGCCTTCGCTTCTAAATCTCAGCATCCTCATCCAAGAGGGGGGATTATCACGAAACCACAGAGTTGTTCTGAGGGTTAAATGCAGCCTCTCAGAACGATGCCTGGCAGTTGTTTACCTGATAAGAGTGTGTTGCTACTAAATGTATTTTCTGTTATAAAATACTAAATGTGTTTTCTGTTATGGAGACAAGCTCACTTGTATATGAAGGAAAACCACTGAAAAAATACTTAGTTACTGAAAAAACAGGAAAAGAAACAAGATGAATCACATCTACGGCCACCACCACCATCAATGATAACACAGCCAGCAGTAATACCAGCATCACCACCGCCAAATACGGTTTTCTGGTGTCTTCTGTGTCAGGCACCATGCCATATTTCTTACAGAGATTGGGTGTCCTGAAGGTTGCCCATGAACTTGGCATACAGAGGGAAAACGGGAAATTGTAGCTAAACGTACCTTTATTTACAAAATAGTCGTTACAACATTTTACAGAGTGGTGGCCAATGGGTAGAGGGTATTTTGTAGACATTGTATGTGCTGAAACAAGGTGGACAAATCGCAGTCTCTGCGCTCAGGATTGGAAAGAGCCACTTGTCTATTGCAGTGGTTCTAAGCCACTCCCCAGAGGCATCTTACTAAAAGGTAGTAAGTAATAAGGATATACACCCTATTTTTCTAATTCCAAAAAATTTAATGAAATTTAGATGTTGAAGTAGCATAAGGGTTCTTAGGCTTTAAGTGACATGAGATGCAACAAAACCAGTATTTATTTTCCTTATTGTTGTGCTGATTGATACATTGAAGGAAACATCAGTATATGAAGACTTGCTGTGTGTCATTTTGCTTAAAATCACAGTTTCCCAAGACCCTAGGAATGATGTTTAGTGAGGACTTAATGCAATTGATCGTGGGGTGGGGGCTGGAGATGAGATTTCACCAGCCACTTCTTTCTCTCCTTAATTTGTAATTGTCTCCGTGTCCTCCTCCTCTTCCCCTCCTATAGACCTTGAGTACAATGTGTCTAAACTCATCAAACACGAGATCTCCTTCAACTTATACATGTTCCATGGAGGAACCAACTTCGGCTTCATGAACGGGGCCTCGTATATGGGGAGGCACGTCAGTGTTGTCACCAGCTATGGCAAGTGTGTGCTGGGGTGTCTGCGGCCCTCCAGCAGGGGCTATGGGTTCAGAGGCATGACTCCCATGGGGGTCCTGGCATCGCTGTGTCTTGACCTGTAACCTGTGCTGAGCACCAACCGGGGACTCTGGGATCTAATTTCCTATCTTCTGTGATGTTCACACTACCCCCGGAGACTGCCACTGAGCAGGCGGGGCTTTCCAGGCCTTGGAGGGCCATGTCACTCTCTGGTCCACTGACCCCTTGACTGAACCTCTGAGGGGGGCAGGAAGCAAGTGGTCATGGCTGTGAGGCACAGGCGGGCACAGCAAGGCAGTCAGGACTGAGGAAAGAAAGAGATTCCCCTGGAAAGTGAATGGAGGGAGGAGCCCAGTGTCCCCAGAAAGGGTCGTGGGGGATGTTCCCAGATGGGCGTCCCATGCGCACAGCCCAACCTGGCATGGAGCAGAGGCTGGGAGAGGTGTCTTCCTCCCTTCTCACTCTTGGGGGCCCTGGCCCCTCACTTCATGCCAGAGGCAGGGAAACAGGGCTACTGTGGGGGACTGTATGGCCTGTGACAGTCTGGTGTCTTGCAGACTATGACGCTGTGCTGACAGAGGCGGGAGATTACACGGAAAAGTACTTCAAGCTCCGAAAACTCCTTGCAAATGTCTCAGGTATGCAGCAACCGCTTACTCTGAGGGGTCTCGCTCCTCCTGGGGCATCTCCATCCTGCCGAAAAGTGAGGAAGGCAGAGACTTCCCTCGTGCCTGTAGCTTAATCAAGCTCTAGGGTTTCCCACTGAAAATTTGCATGGGTTTTTCTCTTTTTTAAAGCATTTCTAAGCCCTTTACGTTGCAATTTCTTCATTGAATCAAAAGGTAAGGATACTGGTCTCCTGTGATGATTGTGAAGAGCAAGTAAGTTGCTTTTGGTAAAGCTCTTAGTATCACGTATGGCATAGTAACCCCAAATACAAAAGCAAAAATTATCATGTTTAATTGTTTTTTTTTTTTAATGAAGTTAGGTAAGCATCCATTAAGGGCTAGACACTTGTGAGCACCGGCATTGCCTAAAGGTGTGGCACAGTCCTTGTCCCAAAGAGCTCTTACTGTGTGGCCATCACCCCTCAGCGGGCTCTGTGTCTACCCGTGTGTGTGGATGCAGAAGGGCTTCAACTTGCTTATTGCCTATGACCGTCACTCTTAGAGAAGCACACGCATGTCCCAGGGTAGGAGCCATTTGTCTTGTTGGCTCTGGGAGGCGAGGAAAACCACTGAAAAATACTCAGTTACTGAGTATGGGGGTGGGGAGGCTTAGGGAAGGCAGTGGTCATTGTAGGCGCTTCTCACCCTGTGACCGTATTCATTGCAGTAACACCCCTGCCCAGTTTACCGAAACCTACCCTCCCTGCTGTGTATCCTCCTGTGAAGCCGTCGCTCTACTTGCCGCTGTGGGATGTCCTCTCTTACTTAAATGAGGTGAGCCCTGCTTGAGAGGAGGAGTCAGTGTGGCCATGGAGAGATGGAGGAGAGATTCTGGCAAGGAACTTTTTATTGGGTAGTATGACTGCTAGTCTTCTGCAGTTTGTCCAAACTTAGAACCACCAGCTCCTTCTGGGTAGTCAGCAAGGGGCATTGAACTTGAAAAATCAGTGCGTATAGGGGAGGAGGATGGGATATGCGAGGATCCTGTCCCCAGCGCAGATGGACCCATCTGGTGAAAGCAGTTGTTTGGGTCTGTGTGAGCCACACAAGATCAGCCAGGAATAGCCGCTGAGTTAGGAACCCGTGACACTGAGCTTCTGTCTTCCCTCCACCAGCAGCTGAGACATCACTGCTGCCCCTTTAAAATTAGATTACCTGTCCCATTTTGGAGAAAGTATGAAAGGTATTTGAAGCTGGGACTCTCAAATTTGTGTTGGTTTCGCTTCCACTGTTCTGTTTTAAATGAAAAATAGCGACTGGTTCATTGCGGATGCTAAATAAACGTTTGCTTAGTGCTGGGTTCAACACTCAACTTCGGCTATTTGAGAATACACTTTATTCATGCTGAAAGATCAGTTCTTAGCGATTAGAGCAATTGTTACCTCCTCACTGTGCTCTCCTGGTCCCCCTGGGCTGCCTGGTTAGTGGAGATCTAAAATGCAGGAGCTCTGTCCCATGGCATCTGTTTTATTATTCCCGTTCAAAGAATGCTTGGGGATCATTATGTGAGGCCACACAAAGAGAGGAGACCACACACATTTTCCTAGAAAATGCAAAATGGGGTGGCGCCTGTGACTCAGTGAGTAGGGTGGCCCCATATACGAGGGTGGTGGGTTCGAACCCAGCCCCAGCCAAACTGCAACAAAAAATAGCCAGGCGTTGTGGCAGACACCTGTAGTCGCAGCTACTTGGGAGGCTGAGGCAAGAGAATTGCCTAAGCCCAAGAGCTGGAGGTTGCTGTGAGCTGTGATGCCACAGCACTCTACTGAGTGCAATAAAGTGAGACTCTGTCTCTAAAGAAAAAAGAAAATGCAAAATGAGCAGAAAGTTAGGATGACGTTTCTGACTTCTCATCACTTTGACTTCTGTTCCTACCATGTGTTCCTCATAGCCGGTCAAATTGAATCAACCAGTCAACATGGAGAATCTTCCTATAAACAATGGGAGCGGTCAGTCCTATGGGTTCGTCCTTTATGAGACCCGCATCTGCTCTGGAGGCTTCCTCTGGGCTCATGCTCATGACGTAGCAGAGGTAGGTGTGTCTGTAGGCTGTCCCCGGTGGCACACAAAAACCATTAGCCTGACTTAGGGAAGCAGTTTGTCCCTGGCTCCTGTTCCTGTTTGATAATATTTTGAAGCACCTACTATGTGGGAAGCATTAGGAATGAAAAGTTAAGCTTTATCGTAGTTTAAACTCTGCTGGGGTCCCCTAGGCAGCTTTTAGCCATCTGTGAGCACCAGGGCTAGTCCCCGCCTTCATAACGGCCTCCCCAATAGGAACCACAGCCTCCCTTCTCCCTTTCTTCAGGTGGACTGAGCAGTCTGACGCCTGCTCTTCTTTTGCAGGTATTTTTGAATGAGACAATTATAGGATTTTTGAACGAGGCTGTTCGGGGTCTGCGCATTCCTCAATTCGAGGTATGTAATTCCTGAGTCTGGGTGATGCCCTGGCCTTCCCACTCAAGTGCAAACACAACCTGTCCTGAGACAGATCTCGCACTTTCTCCACCACTGCTCTCTCCTGCCTGTTCCTCACTTAGGGCCATGCCAGGGGGATGCAGGGATGGAGGCAGAACTGCGGCTCCCAGTCCTGGTGCTCGCTCAGGGAGGGTGGGAGTGGGATTCCTCATTAAGCTCCAAGTCAGCCTCAGCCCCTGTTTAGATCTCGGCTTAAAGGCACAGCTGCATCTCCCTGCCTTTCCTGATAGGATCAACAGGAGAAAGGGCAGCCTGAGTGCCGATAGGAAGACAGGGGGCCTGCTGGGCTCGGGACCTCCCTTTTCTCCCATTTGCTTGTCTTTCTGTCTGGGCCTCCAAGGAAAAAGTGGGTTCTGGAATAAGAGCCCTGCATGGTCATGTCTCTGTGAACTGGTCTGTCCTGAGCAGGACTGTCAGCTTCTGAGGATCCTGGTGGAGAATCAAGGACGAATCAATTATTCCTGGAAAATGCAGAATGAGCAGAAAGGTGGGCTCTGGGCCTGAGACACGGCTTACTTGGAACCTAAGACTGGGGCTGTGTTGAGGTCGGGAGGGAAGATGCCTCCCTCAGCAAAGGAATAAAGGCGTCCCAGCACCGAAGTCTCCTTTCCTATCCCTGTCCTGCCTTCTGTTCAGGGCAGGAAAGTAGAACAGCTCTGGTGGGTGCTGGCTTATCCTGAAGCCGGACCCAGACTCTTTTGGGGGGAATTTCAGGGAAAGTTTCAAACTAAACAGGGAATTTTTATTTGATTTTATTATTTTTTATTTCAAATTAATACGAGGGTACAGAATTTTAGGTTACATTGTTTTCAGTTCTAAGGTCAAGTTCAAGTTGTAGTCGAGCCCTTCACTCACGGCGCGTGCTGAACACCCTCACATCGTGCACATTAGGGAGATCTTGCCCGTCCCCTCCCTCTTCTCCCCTCCCCCTCGCCAGACTATATTTGTGTTTTGTCATCTAAGAGGGACATTTTCTTGGTAGTATGGAAACACAGCAAGAAACCTCAGTCATGACAGGTCAGAAAAACTTGCTGTTGCAAAGCAGATGTTTGCCTGTATTTCTTTGCCCCAGATGCTGGAGAACGTCCAGTCCTCAATCAGATTCTCTTTCCTGCCTCCCATCTGCAGGATTAACTGGATCTGTGACCATCAATAACATTACCCTGGAGAATTTTACTATCTATTCCCTGGAGATGAAAACGAGCTTCTTTGAGAGGTAGGCTCGCACCTGCTCCAGTGGGCACTTTGAGTGATCTGGGAACACAGAGCTTTGAAACCCTTCACTTTGTAGATAAGAGCCCAAGATTCAGAGAATTGAAGTGTTTTTCAAGGTTATCAGGTGCTTTAGAATCAGGACTAAAATCCTAGAACAAGTCTCCTGGATTCGATGCTAACATTAATACTTGAGTCTAATACATCTCTCTGAAACAGAATCCAGGTTAGGGGTACAGGGATCAACACTGGGACCAGAGTTGGGAGAGGTTTTCCTGTCGCTGACAGCTGGGCCCTTCTTTCAGGCTCCGTTCTGCCACCTGGAGGCCTGTCCCACTGAGATATCTGGGCCCTGCCTTTTACCGTGGTACCTTGAAAGCTGGCTCTTCTCCCAAGGACACCTTTTTGAGGCTGCAGGTAAGTGAGACGCCCTCTGCTGCTCTGGGGTTACAAGCACGAGTTGTTTTTTTTGTTTTTTTTTTTAACTTAAGACAGAGTCTCACTCTGTACCTCCAGCTAGAGCTCTGCTGTGTCAGCCTAGCTCACAGCAACCTCAGATGCCTGGGTCCAATCTATCCTCCTGCCTAGCCACCTGGCTAATCTTTTCCCCTTTTTTAGTAGAGATGGGGGTCTCGCTCTTCCTCTGGCTGGTCTTGAACTCCTGATCTCAAGCATCAATTTTATTTTTAAAGAGTCCTGGAGCAAAGCTATAGCGTTCCTGGCAGGAATACTTCCCTTTCTCCATGTCTTCATCTTCCTCACCTCGCACCAAGCCTCTCGACATTTCTCAATCTTCCTAATGTATTATTGTTTAGAAAATAACACATCAAAACACCATGGGAAAATTCAGACAGTAACAAGATGTAGGGAGCAGAGGGTGGGCATTCTCCTTCAGACCCACACCCATTCCAATCCCTTTCCTTCTCAGGGCTAAATGTGCCAACAATTTGTGCGTTTTATTTATTTATTTATTTTGTAGAGACAGAGTCTCAGTTTATTGCCCTCGGTAGAGTGCCATAGCATCACACAGCTCACAGCAACCTCCAACTCCTGGGCTCAGGTGATTCTCCTGCCTCAGCCTCCCAGGCAGCTGGGACCACAGGTGCCTGCCACAACGCCCAGCTATGTTTTTGTTGCAGTTTGGCCGGGGCCGGGTTCAAACCTGTCACCCTCAGGATATGAGGCCAGCGCCCTACCCACTGAGCCACAGGCGCCACCCAATTTGTGTGTTTTATATATAATTCTGCCTCAACACAGTCAATTATTTTTTACACTCATGGGATTAAATGATAAATTTTATTCTGCAACTCGCTTTCTTGGGAGTGATGGTGACAGGTTAGTTTTAACTTTTGACTCTTTTTATTTTTAATATAAACACACATAGAGAGCATAAAAGCGCAAAAGGTGAATGTACAAATTAACACATTATCACAAAGCGAACCTCATCTAATTATCATTGAGATGGAAGAATATTGTTAGCACCCCTCCCAATTCCTGACTCCTTTCTCCTCCGAGGCAACTACTGTCTTGGCTTCTAACACTCTAGGACAGGGACTCCTGTTTGACTTCATATAATTGAACGACACGGCATGAATTCTTTTCAGTGTGGCTTCGTTCATTCAACATTCTATTCAGCCATTTGTTGATGTCGGCGTGATGAGTTCATTTTCTCCTATGTGTGTGTGTTTACGCATATATTCGCCTTCAATGAATAGTCCATAATTTATTTAAAGATGGACATTTGGATTCCTTCCGGTGTCTGTCTCTGATAAATGATTAAGTTAAGGCTTCTTTCATGTTTATGATCATGACAGAGACACTTTGCCAGGCGTTGGTGCTAAGGTTTAAGGCTGTCATACTTATACTATAGATGGTAGATCAATGTCAAAGAGTTCAATCTGGTTAATCATCTTGTTTCAAATATTTTCTATCTTTATTGATTTTTAGTTGCTTTGTCTATCAGCTATTAAAAAGTGATATGGAAATTTTCACTACAGTTATGAATTTATTTCTCCTTATTATTCTGTCAATTTTGCTTATTTTGCTTCGTATCTGTACTTAGTTTTCCTACATATGATATACACATTCATGGCAAATTTAAGAATTTTATTATCATGAAATGTTTTTTTTCTCTAATAAAAAATTAAAAATTTTTTTTTTAATTTTTTCAATATTTTTTATTAGATCATAACTTTGTACATTGATGCGTTTATGGGGTTCAGGGTACTGCTGCTCTAGGCAATGTGAAATGCTTACATTGAACTAAGTAACACACCCATCACGATTACACTCATTTCTTAATAGTTTTGAAGGTACCATTGCATCACGCACATTAGGTGAGGTCCCGCCAAATAAGGCTGACCTTAAAGTCTCATCTTTCTGATCTTAACAGAGCTATCGTGCCTTTCTTTTAGAGTTTCTATGTTTTACCTTTTTCCAGTGTTTTCATTTTTGCACTGTTTCTTATGCATAGCACATAACAGCTTTATTTAGAATCCAACCCAGCAATCTTTGTACTTTAATTTACAGCATTTCAGAGATGCCGATTTCATGTTTTACATTTTGCTGCATCCTTGACTAAGCAAAGGCCTCTAGCAGGAAACCTGCCTGGGTGTATCCTCCCCTCTCCATTTTCTTTTCCTAACTCTTGACCCTACAGTTCTTCATTATGTTGCAAGTAGATTTAAAAAAATTGAGTATCTTTTATAGCTGTGGTCAATAGTAGTGTTCATCTCTATTATCTAGTATTTATTTCTGGAAGCAGAAAACTTGTTTTTAAAACAATATAACATGACATATCACAGGCAGGAATAATAGTAGTAGCACTATTAAAGGCTTGGTCCCATTCATTCCATTACTAGACAGCAGGATGGAAGTTCCATTCTACACTTGCTTCCGCGTTGAGTGACAGAATCACCTCAGTCTTGCTGGCCCTCCCCAAGTGCCTTAGGTTTTATCTTGCCAGTGTTCCTCTGTCTCAAGTCGCCATTCCTTCCAGAACTGGCATTATGGATTTGTGTTCATCAATGGACAGAACCTTGGGCGGTACTGGAATATTGGGCCTCAGAGAACACTTTACCTTCCTGGTCCCTGGCTTCATCCAGAAGACAACGAGGTGAGTAACCCCGACTTCTGCCTTGAGAGCTCATAAAATTTCAGCATCGTCCTCCTCCTAGGCTGATGAGGCTCTGCCTTCCTCTTGTCCCCCTTCTCTTTTTGTCCCAGATCATCGTGTTTGAGAAGATAATGAGTGGCTCAGACATCCAATCTACAGACAAGCCCATGCTATAAAACGCTGTTCTAACCTATTTCTTGCATTGTGAGAGTTCATTTATAAGTTGATTTTGAGAAAGAGGCTTTAAGACCATCAGATACAATATTGCTTATAAGAGCAAAAATGTGAAAACTCAAACCATCAACAGACGAGAGGTTGTATATTTTAAGGGATAGCAACATGGTGGCTTTAAAAAGTCTTCAAAATCCTTAATGACTTGTTTATCTAGTTAAATGCTTGATCTTTATCAGGTTCTTATTCTCTAATCCTTTATCCAGATATGAATAAAATAAAAATAAATCTTACTTCTGCTTCCCACATGCAATTGGGAGGAAGGGAGAGGTTCTAGCCGGGGGCAGAGTAACAGCACTGCTGTCCTGTGCCAGGGAGAGTATTACATGTGCTGATTGGAAGACTCATGGTCTCTGTGTGTATATGTGTGTGTGGGGGAGCAGGAAAGAGCAGCGAGCAATGAGCGATGTCTTTAGGCATATCCCTGAAGTGTGTGTCTCCAAGGTGACTCGGGAGGTCACATCCAATCAGCGAAGGAGCTGAAATTGGGTTGTTTGCTTCTGACATGTGTGATGGCAAAGCCTGGCCCAGAGTCCTCTGTGTGTTCTTATTCCTCAGCTATCTGGGTATAGTCAAGGATACTGCCGATTAGCAGGCAGGTGTTAGTGAGATTAGCCCCCTGTGCAAAAATATTCCAACCAGTCTTCTCAAATGGCACCCTTGGAAACCAACCACATTCTTATAAACAAAACATATGAACCAATGCAATAGTACAAAATCTTCTCGCTGTGTTAATTAGTGCCTAGGGCCTTCAAGGAATGTAGCATCTAATCCAGTGTCCAAAGGGAAGAGGAGTTTTCTTTTCTGATTATCTTCTCTCCCACTGATCTGAATGGCTATCTCACTGAAAGAGAATTCTGTCATGCACCTCCACAATTCCTACCTAAAGCTTTATTCTCCAGGCTCAAACCTATGAAGTCTGTGGAAACTGCAGGGAAGGGTGGGAAAACAGAACAAATAATCATGACGATCATGAGTAAATATTACATTTCATATGTGACATACACTAAACGTAACTACGGCCATGCACGTACCCATTTTACAGAAGGAAAAACCGAGGTTCAGAGAGGCGTTTGAACATGTCTCTGTTTCACTCCCCTTTGCTATTCTCCCTGAGCTCTGCACCTGTGTCATACTTTTCCAAATATCAATGCCAAAGTGCTACCCAGAAGACAATGTTTTCAGTGTACTTACAGAAAAAAGCTTGCAGCAATACTGTCTTTCAAAAAGAGCAACCATAAGAAACCAAACTTTTAGATAGACAAAAGCCAAGAGAGTTTGTCATGAAAAGATCCACGCTGAAGGATGTTCTGAAGCAGCCTCTCTCAATGTTCCATAAGAGAATTAAACCCTGCACAAAATGTTTTCAGGAGTTTGTAGTTTGTTGTATCTTCTGGATGTATCTTGGAGAAGTTAACTCATTCTGTATCATGGCTGTTTGGGGGCATTGGAGGTTCCTGAAGCAATATACAGAAAACGTGGCAGATACAATGTGACCTGAACAAAAAGGGGCTGTTTCTAAAATCACTTTGTCTCGCCAGACTAGGGCGAGTTGAAGAAACTGGCAGATCTACCGAAAGGAATTTGGAGAGTAAAGCTGCTAATTTTAAATTTAGTGATGGATGATATCACCGATGGTTTTTAAATTAAATCATAGCTGTGTACATTAATGCAATCATGGGGTACAATGTGCTGGTTTCATACACAATTTGAAATGTTTTCATCAAACTGGTTAACACAGCCTTCGCGGCATTTTCTTAGTTATTGTGTTAAGACATACCTATGGTGCATCTTACAAGGGTATGTGTGAAATTTACTAGGTGTAGAATATAAGCATAACTGATGTTATAAAAAAGCATCAACTTGCCATTTTTAGTAGCAGCATTGATGATGAATATAATGTCACTGAAGAAATGGCTTCTTTAGTGCCATTAAAAGACCCAACTTAATTAAAAGAGATTTATATGTGTCAGTAAAAAACAAGTTAAAGTGATTGTCTTTGTCCATGGTCAACATATCTGGTATAGTTGGTGGTGACTGATGGTGCCCCAGCGATGGTAGGTAAAAGAGGGACTTATAAAATGAATAGAAGATGATGTAATTGCCACCCCAAACTCACATTTGGTTAAGTATCATTGCATAGTACCTCAAGAACATTTGTGCACAAAAGCTTTAAGAATGAATAATGTCATGTAAAGCATCTCCAGGACTGTGAATTTCATAAAGGCTGAAGGATTGAACCCCAAGCAATCCCAGGAGTTCTTTAAAAATATTGATGCTGACTAGAGTGACATCATTTACTTTTTGGAAGTAAAATAGGTAAGGCGGGCCAAGTGTTGAGAAGATTTTATTATTTTCAACATGTTATTAAGTTGTTTATGGTATCCCAAACCAAATTTGTGCCAGAACTTGACGATGAAAGCCGGTTTACAGACTTAGCATTTTTAGTGGATTTAACTGCTCATTTAAATGAGTTAAACATGTGTCTTCAAGGTGAAAACCAATTTATCAACAATGTTTCAAACCATAACAGCTTTCCAGCTGAAATTGAAATTATGGCAAGCTCAAGCGAAGGCAAAGAACTCTCTACCTTTGGACATATTGGCTAAACCAAGTCCTGAGAACAGTGGGAAATACGTGAGTGCAGCCTTGCCTTTTGATTTGATAAAAGAATTTCAAAACAGATTCCAAGATTTCTGGGAATGTAACCAATACATTGGTACAATTTGGAACTCCGTTTTCACTTGACATAAATATGTCACTGGTCAGTTTTCAAGTAGAATGCCTTCAGCTGTGTAATCTGACATCCAACTTGAAGAAAAATGTGATCGTGTCTCTTTTGGACTTTTATGTGTCTTATCTTCCCAGAGACAAACATCCCTCACTTCACAATCACACCTCATTCACGTTGCTTTTAGGCAGCAGCTACATTTGTGAGCCACTATTTTCAAGCATGAAGCACATTATGAGTAAAATTAGAACCAAAATATCTGATGAGCACCTTGAGAACTCAGTCAGAATTGCAGCCACTTCCATGGAACCAGATATTGGTGCTTTAGTTTCTCAATGACAAATATGTCACTAGTTTTACATTGCCTGCCTTTCTTTTATAGGAAAAAATATTTTTAAAAACCCCGAAGATGTTTTATTACTTAAATATGTACATTTTCTGTATTAGTGATCACAAACTTGGAATCTGCTTGAGGATTTAGAAAGACTCTCTGGCCCATCAACTCCTGATTGGATTAATACACTGTGGTATGAACACCATGGAATACTATTCAGCCATAAAATAGATGGAGACTTTACAACTTTCATATTAACCTAGATAGAGTTGGAGAACATTCTCTTCAGTAAAGCATCATAAGAATGGAAAAGTAAAGTATCCAGTGTATTCAGTACTAACAGGAAGCCAGCAGATGAATTAGTACGTGTCCACACGAGAGACAAACTCAACTTGATTCAAGTTGGGGGGAGAGGGAGGAGGGGGCTTGGTGTGCTCTCCCTAATAGGCACACCCCTGGGGGAGGGGACTGTATCTAACAAACCCAAACTTTGTAACCTCATTGTACCCTCATTTAAATTTTAATCTGAAAATTAAAAAACCTTCTGAACAGGCTGCCGCATAATTAAGATTATCGCATGAGGACTTTTTTGCTTATCTGTGGTGGCCGATATCATGAAAATTATGCACAGACCTTTCTTTTTCACTTATCAGCTTTCCTTAGTGTTTGTGTATTTCACGTGTGACCCAAGACCACCCTTCTTCTTCTAATGTGGCCCAGAGAGCCACAAGGTTGGACACCCCTCCCTGAAATGATCTCACTTGGTTACCAGGTCCCCTCCACTTCACCTGCTCGATTCACTAGAAATTCTCCACGGTCTCTCTCACCTGCTGGTTTTTACTGTTTACTGATCAAGGTCACTATCAGCATACAAGCACACTGTGGTTCCTCCCACCTAAACAGAAATGAAAACAGACTCATTTCTGAAAACAGACTCTTTTGCCCCCAGCTACCATCCCACTTGTGAGCTCCCTTTCTAGCAGGCATCCTTGGGTGAGTTGTCACTGTTCCCTGTCTTAGATCCTCTGCGCTCTCCCTTTTTCAGCCCCTTCCAGGAGGCTTCCCAATCGCTGTGACCCCAGCTCCGCCCAGACTGTGTCCAGCTCACCTATATCTGCCACATACTAAGTCCACTGGCCAAGTCTCAGTCTTTAACATGGCCTTGACAGCACTGAACACAGTCCATCCTGCTTCCTTCTTGGTGGCTTTTCTCTGCTAGAATTTGGGACACCCCACTGTGTGCGTTTTCTTCCCCACTGTGTGCGTTTTCTTCCCCACTCCGAGCTGCTCCTCCTCATCTGGCTTCTGGTTCCTTTTCTTTTCTCTTGTTATGGGGCCCAGGGCTTATCCTTCGTCCTCTCCTCTGTCCACACTCCGCTCAGTGGTGATGTCATCCAACTCTGTCAGTTCCTAAATTGTCAGCCTTGTTGATTCTACAGCCTCCTGAAATACCCACTGGGCGTCTCCTGGACATCACTACAGCAGTGAACCCAAGCTGGGCTACTGACATCCCTGCAACCTCATCTCCCCCGCCCCCTGACACCCCGCAGCCTTCCCCACCTCAGGTCACAGCAACTCCAGGCCTTCTGCTTTCTCACGTCCAAGACATCAGAGTCATTCTTGAGCCCTCTTTATTTCTCTCATTTCACAAACAATCCATCAATAGCAACAGTCCTCTTGCCTTTGCTTTCCAAATATTTCCAGATATCCAACACTTGTCACACCTCCCTCCCTGATCCAGCACCTGCTCTCACACCTATTACTGCAATCACCTCCTCACTGGCTCCTTTCTGCCACTTGTGCCTGCTCCTGCAGATCTCCCCACAGCAGCAGAGTGATACTTCTAAGGCATAACCAATGTCATGTCCACAGCCTGTCATGGCTCCAATTTAATTCTGCATTCTCACCCTTCTCCTCCCATGCTGATCTGCTTGCCTTCAGGTTGTGCTCCTTGCTGTGGGCCTTTGTACTAGCTGTTCTCTCTGCTTGGGCAGTGCTTCCTCTAGGGAGCAGCATGCATGGCTAACTCACAGCACCTTCAGCTCTTAGCTCAGTTAACATCTTCCCTGTGAGACCTCCTCTGTGTAGGCCCCTCTGCACCATACTACTAATCCCCCCTCTTTCGTCTACTCTGCAATGGTCTTTATTATCTTTGAACATGCAATTTATTTGTTCATTGTGCTAATTTTCGTTATCTTTCTTCCCCAGCTAGAATATAAGTTTCAAAAGGAAGGGATCTTTGTTTTGTACACTGATGTGTCCTAAGCACCTAAAACAATGTTCAGCATATACTACATGGCTGTTAAAGGCTTGTCAACGTTTTTTGAGACAGTGTCTCATTCTGTGGCCCTAGGTGGAGTGTCCTGGCATCATAACTCACAGCAACCTCAAACTCTTGGGCTCAAGCAATCCTCTTGCCTCAACCTACCGCGTAGCTGGGATTACAGGCACCCACCACAATGCCTGGCTAGTTCTTCTGGTTTTAGTAGAGATGAGGGTCTCTCTCTTGCTTAGGTTGGTCTCATACTTCTGAGCTCAGGTGATCTATGTGCCTTGACCTCCCAAGTACTAGAAACTTTTTTTTTAGTAAAGAAATTGTCGTCCAATTAGATCTTTGGCTATATGGCTTTCCAAAGCCTGAGGCCGAAAAGCGACATATTTGGACTATCAAGCCCTAAGGTCAAGTTCAGTTAATCCCTACAGGCTGTACACAGGCCCCTTATAGTCTCACTACCATACCTTTCTGGCTTAGGAGACTTGTCTACTTTTCTTAACTTAGATCTGTTTTCCCTTTTTCTTTTCCAAGGTCAAAATCTCCATTCCAGTTCTTTCTATTTTCTTTTTGTCTAGGGTTCAAATTGCCTATTTATTCCCAGGAATTCCCCCCATTCTTACATTTTTTTGCTCAAGGTCCCTGGTAGCTAGCAGCCTAAGTAGGCTTTGCTCCTCCTGAGTGGAGGGTGGGTGGGAAGGGCTGTCTGTGGGGAGGAAGCAAGGAGCAGCAGTCTAGTGACTACTTTTACAGAAGACGCCTTGTGCATCTTAGCCTCATAGCTTGAACTAAAAATTCAGCATATGAGGGGGTGTTTTGGATACTTTGTTTTTGTACAGACTGAGGCAAAGTTAGAAGCATGCCCTTTACCCACATAGTGTGCGCTGCACCCAATAGGTGTGAATGTACTCATCCCCACCTCCTCCCTCTATCCTCAGAACTTTTACGATTTTGTCAAATGTTTTAAATCTGTCAAAAATTCAGATTATTTCAGGGCATTAACACCATGCCCTGAGAAAACGTCACGTGAATGACTGCAAAGCTCATCTATGAACATGTGAATAGCCAATGAGATTGGCTATTTTTCTTGTAGGACTCCACAGTACTAATTCAGAATGACTGTGGTTTTTATTCCCCCCTGTGCGTCTTTGTGCATCCTGCCCCCTACTTATTTTTTTTTTCGTTTAGACAGAGCCTCAAGCTGTCCCCCTGGGTAGAGTGCTGTGACATCAAAGCTCACAGCAACCTCCAACTCCTGGGCTCAAGCGAGTCTCCTGCCTCTGCCTCCCAAGTAGCTGGGACCACAGGTGCCCGCCACACTATCCAGCTATTTTTTGATTGCAGCGACGGGCCCAGGCTGGATTCAAACCCGCCACCTTAGGTGTATGTGGCTGGCGCCTTAGCCATGTGAGCCACAGGCGCCAAGCCCTGCCCACTATTTGGAACAAATGAATTCTCAAGGAAGGAACCAGGCCTTCTGGGGCAGTTTGAGCTTCCCCTTAGAGGGGTGGGTTGAGGCTAAAAATAGAACTTCATTTCTTAAAAAAGAAATTTTCCAAGCCCTTGACACTAGAAAGCATGTCTGGGAAGATGGTGACTCCTGTGTGTCCGGGATTCACGGCCAGGTCAGGCACCTCCCAGAGCATTTTGTTTGCGTCATTCTCATGCCAGTTCATTGCAGCTCCAGCTTCAATTCTCAGGGTTTTGAGTATCTTCCTTGTCTGCTTTGGGTTAAGATCATTTTGGAAAGGGAAACTAGAGTGTCTTGCTAATACTTCAAAGAACAGAAATCAACCTCTTAGCAAATCGCATCTTTGCAGCAGCACTACTGCAGATACACTCCGTGGTATCATTAAGCTTTGATAAAGTAAAATTTTTCTTTAACTGTTAATAGGGTATGCCCATAGTTCTGGACTTCCCAGAAGGCTAAAAGGTGGTGGGGTTTTTTTTTTTTTTGGCACTAAAATATATATATTTTTTTCTCATACAAATAAAAATGAGGACCACAAGAGAAGGCTAAGGAGTTTGGGGTTATTATTATTATTATTATTTTGCAGTTTCTGGCCAGGGCTGGGTTTGAACCCAACACCTCCAACATATGGGGCTGGTACCCTACTCCTTTGAGCCACAGGCGCCACCCTCAGGAGTTTGGGGTTATTATAGCTGATGCTTTTACTAATATCTGAAAAAAATAGAGATGCTAGTGTTGCCAAGCAACTTGAGAATAACCTGATGTGGAATAGATTCTGAGATTACTCCGCAGCATGCCCAGGGGCAGGGGGTGAATGTGGGATGTGTGTCTTTGGAATGGTCTCCTACAGGCAGAAGGGGCTAAATTGTGACACTTTCTCCACACATCTTATGGGCTAGCTCTTATCCCAGTTAAACCAGAACTTTTTCATCAGAGACTTTGCAAACACCAAGCAATCATATGCCTTAAAAAGTGGAGAAAAAGATACTGATTTTGGTGAGCATGCTCAGGGAAGCTATTCCTCTCTCTGCAAGCCCTGGGAATGTTTCTGGCACTGCCGTCAAAAACTTGTACTGTACAAAACCTCAACTTACTCTTTCTAATTCTGGCAGGGTTTTTTTTTTTTTGTCCTGTTTGTTTTTGCCTCTCCTTGGTTTAAACTTTTGCTACTTAAATAAATATTTGCTTAATGCTAGATGAAGGACGCTTCACACCAAACTCTGCATGTTTTTGCCCCAAGAACTAAAATTTCCTTTGGTTCCCGTAGCTTTAAAAGTTTGAAACTATGTACACATAAAGGAAATGGATTTAAAACATGCAATGAGGGAGAGAGTCCAGAAACTCTGAAAAAAAAAAATCCGCTTTCCTAGAGTTTCTTTCCGTAAAATCTGAGCTTTGATACTGAGAGGAGTTGGGTTTGTGATTGCTACAGAATTTAAGTTTCACCCAATATTACATAACGTCCTTTGGGATACAGTTCTGTGCCAGAATAAGACTAATATTTGTCCATTAGTAAAAATGAGGGTTTCATCCGGACTTTTTAAAAATAAAAAATTGAAAGTGCTTGGAATCAGGGCCAGAATAAGACCCGTAGAAACTAAAGTCAGAAAACACTTTGTTTTTCCTTCCACCTTTTTAGACATGAACCACCCTAAAATATGTCTAAAGAATATACTTCAAAATACTTTTTACACGATGAGTTATTTCAAATATTTTTTCTTTAACATTTGTTTTAAAAAACTGTGGTGATTGCCCTTGTTTTGTAGGTGCCTTTCCACGTGCTCCCTAATGTAGCGCTGTTGGAGGTGACTTTACCCCAGCGTTCAAGTAGTATATGCAAGGACTGGACAACATGTGCCCAATATTTGTGCACCTGCAGGATCACGTGCAGGAAATACCTTTCAAAACCTAGAGCATAGCACAGCGCTTCTGCGCTCTGGCCAAACGCCTCTCCAGGCCAGAGGCTCCGCCCAGCCCCACCCCTACCCCGCGAGGCCCCACCCCTACCCCACGAGGCCCCACCCCTGCCCGCAAAGAGGCCCAGCCGGCGGAGGCGGGGCGACGAGCCTCAGTCAATGAGCGCCGGCGGGCTGGTTGCCTGGGCGACCGGCGCGGGGCCCCGCCCCCCGCACGGAGGCACCGGAGTGCGGCTGAGAGCGGCTGGAGTGGGAACCCGGGTCCCTGCGCGCCGTGAACGCGCGATGGCCACGTGCAACCTCCGGCGGAGGCCGGGCCGCATACTCGGACTCCTGCTGCTTCTCATCTTGGGTTTCCTGGTGCTCCGCAGGTGAGAGAAAGAGTCCCGCCGGGCACCAACCGGCCCTCCACAACTCGGGTTTTCGCCTCCCGCGATCCACGAATCCTAAGTTCCCACTGGGTAGAGGCCCAGCCTCTTCTTGGAACTCCCCAACACCCCGGAGTGCCCCTGCACCTGCAGGCACTTTGCTTCTGCCAGGAGACCCAGGCGTCTGGCTGACACCAGGCGCTGCCCTCAGAGACCAGGGGCTTCTGTCCTGAGTCCCAGTCCTGTGCAGCTGGGCTCTGCTGCTCGAGGACACTCCCAGCCCCCCGGGCGGGTCAGCAGAACTGGCCTTCACATCCTCTCCTAAGCCCTCCGTCTCTGCCCGGTCCCCAGTACTCCTCGGGGAGAGGAGCCCCCTTCTGCTCTTCTAGGCCTCCACATTTCCTCCCCAGCCTACAGGGAGGCTTCTTATTCCCCAGGCAGCCTCTAGGCTCACGCGATGGTGATTTAGCTCGCCCAGCACCATCAGAAGAACACTGCCCCAAGGGCCTCCAAGGTCCTCACCAGATTTCATTCGCACAGTTCTAAAACTTGATGTGTGGTCTCTCTCCACTTTCCCACCATTCACTGGTTACCAGGTCTCGCTTCTTTATCCCCCGTTCACAAAACGTTGTTGACGGCAAGTGATTGGGTTCAGTGATGGAAGAATTTACCCACAGCCTGGGTGAAAGTTTTCTAGGTGCCCTAGCCTAGAATTTTTCTAACCTGTATCTATTTATAGCATCCTGCTCACGTGTTTCAGGCCAATGCCTGGTACTTTCCATATTCAAAACCTCCAGTGGGAAGCAGACCAGCCGTATGGGATGGTTGGCACCAGGAGTTGCTGAGGAGCTGAAGGCTGAGCCATTGGAGCTGGTGGCAGGGACACCACTCCTGTTTGAGCCATTGGAGCTAATGGCAGGCACACCACTCCTGTTTGTCCTTTGCTTCTTCTCTGTCCCTCTTCTTAGTTTTTCCAAACTTCCCTTGGGAGATAGGGACGGTCTTTTGATGACGATGACAATCTAGATGTTTCTCCTGTCCCAAGAACACATTGGAGGCACTTTACATTTTTATATATTCATATGGTTGCCTCTTTGTTTCTAAGCTAATGAAATGTGTCATGATATTGTTGGAGAGAAGGAAATGGTTCTCTTCTCACTATGGGGCCCAGAAAACTTAAGAGGTATTTCATTTCCCCAGTTGCTCCCAAGACTTTTTCCATCCTGTGTGTGATTTCTCCCACTCCTCTTTGAAGCCTGGTCCTGGCTCTTGCAAGCAGGTTCTGCTTTCCACTCTGTGCAAGGCTGATGCAAACCCCAGAAGAATTACTCAAAGCCTCTTGCACACAGCAGGTGTCAAGGAGCCTGAGCTCCAGAGAGTAGGCCTGGATGTGTGCAGTTAGCATGCTGTTTGTTGTTAATGCAGGGGACCCAGGCGGGTCACGGTGAGGGACAGCACCAAGGGGCTTGAGGTGGGCCTGGTGGCATACCAGCATAACCACGGGATAAAGGTACAGAAAGGAGGCTGGGTGTTTGCTGTTGTCTGGCAGGACAGAGATGAGGGGTCAGCAGTGACTTAGCTGTGAAGAAGCCTAAACCTCTCTCAGGTGAGTTAACTGTGTCCCCACCCAGTGGCATGGCCATAGTGGGAGTGACATGAGAATGGCAGCCGAGAACCAGAGCCGGGACTCACGACTGTGGACATAGTTTGACATACTCAGCAAAGTCATTGTTTTTCCTGCCATCCCTTCTTTCTCAGCAGGTAGGACAGAGGCCAGAGAGACTCTGAACCATCTCTTAGGATCCTATGAAATATGTGTCTTTTTGGTGTCTTTTTAATTTCATCACCCTCAGGGGAGCTGTCTGCACAATTCCTTCTGTCCGACTCGGGCTGGACACTAATGATTATGTGTAGCCTGTATAGCTCGGAGGCCAGAGGAGACTTTACTCTTTGTCTCCCCTTCTTCCTCCTCCCTTGCTCCAGCTGTGACTGGGTCATTGAGTGGGAGGTGGGAGTGTCTCCCAGCTGTTGTTGGGGAATGTTGACATGGCCAGTGGAATATAGGTCACATGGAAACTACCCATTCAGCTCTCAGCTTTGTGGAGTCACGCTGGCAGGATCAGCTCTTTCCTGTACCCCAAAAGGCAGGTATTTGGACTGCTGTCGGTGTGGAGTGGGGGTGATTTGCTATAGCTTTCCTTTTTTCCATCTTTGTTTGCTCTGGGGGGTTTGTGGGTAATCACAGCCTTTGGGTTACATCATATCCAAGAGCTAGGATGACCAGGTTGACATTTGGGGAGGATTTCAACCTTCGTTTTGTGTGTGTGTGTTTGGCTTAAACAATGGTCTTTCTTAAAAGTTTTATTGAAGTCTAATTTCATGCAACAAACTTCACATACTTAAGGTGTCCAGTTTGCTAAGCTTTGACCATAAGGCGCCCTGTGAAACTTCCATCATAAGACCTTGAAAATATCCACCAGCCGTAGAAGTTTCCTTGTGCCTGCTCATCATCCCTCCTTCTGACCCTCCCTACTTCTCAGCCCCAAGCAACCTCTGACCTATTGCTTCCTGCTGCCATATATTGGTTTGTATTTTCTAGAAGCTTCTAGAAATGTAGTGCTAAAGTATATACTTTTCTTAGTTGTCTTCCTTCACTCAGCGTACTGTATTTTGAAATCTGTGATGGGGGACCGTGTGAACTGTGTCTTTGAGATAGTTGCCTTTATTCTCTTTCCTCCTCCCACTCTGTCTGTGATCACGAGAATGTCTGCTTGATATTATCAAAAGGCTTGGCTCTCGTGATTTTTCCCCTGAATATAAAAATGCACCACTGAGCAAAAATGCAATCAGCACTATATCTCTTATACCTGAAATTTTAGCTGGCCAAAGGTGGTTAGCCAACATTCTGCTTCTAACAGGTGAGTTCATTTCCTCTCCCAGCTCTAGAATGGGAGTGACAGCTCTGTCACTCACTGTCCGTGCGCTGCCATTATCTGGGTTCCAAAAAGGAGAGAAGTTATCAAACTCCTTCTCCTGAGTAAAGGTGGAGAATAGCAACGCAGGTCACTTTCTTTGACCCACATCCTGGCTAGTCAAGGATATGTGGGCAAATTGTGCCTCTCTTCCTGTGCATCTGGGTAGTAATTGCTTTTATGAGCTTTGCCTATTCTGGGAGGCATGCTTGAGGCATGTGTCATATTCCCTGGAATGTTCACCCCTGAATGGTATCCCTTTCATCTTCTTTCTAGTGGTAAAGTTTTCAGCATCTGGGAAGTATTTCTTTTAACAGATAATCACCTGTCTGATACAGGTGGTGAGGCAAGGTTACCTGGGCAGTGGCTCATAGTCAGGAAGAGGTGGGATGTCTGAGCCACCTTGTGCTAAGAAGATGGAGGTGGCACTGGCATTTTTACAGGATTATTCTAGCCAGCAAGCACAAGGGATCAGAGTTGTCTTGGAGCATTAACAGTATTGCTGTGGTTGTGAGTTAAAGGCCTGGGATACCCAGAGGATTGAGGACAAAGAGCCTTGGCATAGCCTGGCAGCAGAAAGTTGAAAGGGTTCTTGCCACCTTAAGTCAGGGAACTGGCAAGTGGAATAAAAGCCCTTAGTCTTTGATGGAATGATGCAGAATTCGGTTAGGTCACCTCTCATGTTCTTCAGGAGATGTTGGAGCTTGGGGAGAAAGACATTTAGCATGTTGGGTGCCTGAAAAGGACCCTGGAGCCCAGGTGCTACCTCCTCCCTTTCTTCCTGGCCATCATCTGGTAGAGGCAAAGTTCCTTTGGTGTGGGGATATTTGCTGCTTTTTTTCCCACTCAGTTTTAACTTTTGCATAAATCTATTGCTCTGGGTATTAAAGACCACATTGAAAAAGAGTTCTCATTGTGTGGGACGACTCCTGGGGTAGAAGCCACCAGGGCCTCTTGTTTAGAGGCTCATGGTAATGAAGTGGGTATTACTTGACTGATGTCTGCCCACTAGAGACTCTGACACTCAGGAAACAGTGAATGGTCTTATTCCTCTCATGAACAAATTGTGTTTTTCTTTAAAAATTTATTTTATTTATTTATTTTTATTAATTCATAGGAGTGTAGATTAATACTATCATGGGGTACAGTGTACTGTTTCTGTATACAATTTGAGATACTTTCATCCAACTGGTCAACATAACCTTCATGTCTTTTTCTTAGTTATTGTATTAAGACATTTATATCCTACATTTAGAGAGATTCATATGTACCCTTATAGGATGAACCATAGGCATGGTCCCACCAATCACCCTCCCTCTCCCCTCCCCTCCCCTCCCCTCCCTCTCCCCTCTCCCCATATTCCTGGGCTAAAATTGGGTTAGAGCTTTCCTATGAAAGCTATAAATTAGTTTCATAGTAGGGCTGAGTACATTGGATCCTTTTCTTCCATTCTTGGGATACTTTGCTAAGAAGAATATTTTCCAGCTCCATCCACGTAAACATGAAAAAATTTGTTTTAAAGAAATAAAAACTCTATGTCAAAAAAAAATTGACCCAAGTGAGGAAATTTCTATGTGTGAAGATGTCTCATGGGCAGTTTAATATATCTATCATATATGAGCACAATGAAATATTCAGACTATTAAGGGAAATGTAGTGGGGAAAAAAGGCCTATTCTAGGCAACCTCCCTCGCAAAGAGGCAATGCCCATGATGGTCTCTTTTGAAGAATTCTGCACATATACAGGAAGATAGCTATTCGTTTCTTCCCATTTGAGCATTAGACACATATTTTATTTGAACAATTCTTTACTGATGGCCAATGACTGTTGGTAACCTTTTAGCTACTGTAAACAAGGGTGCAATGAATTGGAATGTTTCTATACCCAAAATTGATGTTGGTTCAGTGATGATGTTGGTTCATCAACCAATTGATGTTGGTTTCTATACCCAAAATTGATGTTGGTTCAGTGCAAAGGAGATTCTGAGCTTGACTCTATAGGAGCGGTACAGATTCTTTGTGTCTTATAAGAATTAGCTTATCTCTTATATATCTTTGTACCTAAGTCCCATGTGATAGATTAAAAAAATATTTAATGTAGTTGTTCTCTATTTCATAAGATCATTTCATTTAGGCTCTATAAGCATATACAAGACCAGAGGCTTGTTATGCAGAGTAGAGCCCTTTAGAGTTACTATAACAGAGATTTTACACCTCTCTAGGTTAATATAATACTTTTTCTCCTTATGAAGTTATCAGTGGAAAATTTCCCCAAAGTATTATAAAAGTAGAGCATCGTGTGATGTTGGGGCGCTTTCTGTTGTTACTGTTGTCATGTGGTTGATTACTAATGAGGAGTTCTGTTGTTTCATTATTGGCTCTCAAGGTTTTGGTCTAGAAAATTCTCTTTCAGGTATTGACTTTGTACCCTATTTAGAAAGTGTTGCCCTCTGAACAACCAGAGTTGTCAGTGGGTGTTAGGCCTGGGTCCCTGGCTTACCTGGGAGGCTTTGTGGAGGGAAGGGCTGCAGTGCTAGGATGGCAGGAGGGCTGTGGCCCTTTTGCTCGGGGCCCAGACTCTGCAAAATGGGTGAACTTGCTTTGGGAGTGGAAGTCCCAAGCTGTTTGGGAGTATTTTAAGGCCTCTCCCAGCAAAACAGGAGCCCATAGCATTGGGCGTAGACCAAGGAGCAGACCCAGGAAGCATAGGGAATGAGTTCCATTTCCTTGAGACTGAAGTTCTTGGGGCCTGAGGATTCCAAGAGGCAATATTTTAGAGTAGAATGTTCAGGACTCCAGACTGGGCCAAAGTTTCATTTTTAGGCCTCGAAGTCCCATGCTGAGGGCAGAGAGAATAGGGCTGCAGGCTGCTGGGACTGAAATAGCCCCATATGGACAGTTTAAAGGAGCAGAAGTTGGAATCTTTAGGATGTCAAAGAGAATTTTGCATTTTAGACCTGAGTGAGTTGGCTCAGTGCCTGTAGCACCGTGGTTGTGGTGCCAGCCACATATTCCAAGGCTGGTGGGTTTGAACCTGGCCTAGGCCAGTTAAACAATGACAACTGCAACAAAAAATAGCCAGATGTTGTGGTGGGCACCTGTAGTCCCAGCTACTTGGGAGGCTGAGGCAAGAGAATCGCTTAAGCCGAAGGGTTTGAGGTTGCTGTGTCTGTGACACCACAGCACTCTACTGAGGGCCACAAAGTGAGACTCTGTCTTAAAAAAAAAAAAAAAAAAAGACCCAAGTGAGGAAATTTCTCCATGTGAAGATGTCTCATGGGCAGTTTAATGTATCTATTGTCTAAATAATGGTCTCTACTTAGATTTTTACCTAACAAGTAAACTCTATAGGTTACTCCAAACCTATGTAACCTAGTTATTTATAGCCATATATTAATCTGAAATAAAAATAAAATAATGGTCTCTTACATGGCCACTTGGATGTAGAGGTAAGTGTTTAATTTGTCAGCATCTTATTATGATGCCCAGGACCATATCCAGTTGAAGCTCTGCTTAGGGAGGCCCTGGCAGGGCCACAGTGTACCTGGAAAGTGAATTTGTAAGCTGTCATCTAAGATACACAAGTATGTGTTATGTACATGGACAGTGCCAGCATAGCCAGCCCTCAGGACCACCAAGGACTTAGGTTCTGGGAATTGAAGAGCTGTCACCACCGGTCTCCTGCCAGCCTGCACCCTTGGCCAGATCAGATTGCCTGAGTGCTCCAGGCGCTCCAGGTGCTGTCCCTGCTGGATCCTGGCCCATCTGGTCATACAATGGTAGAACAGACCATTGACGGTGATGACTGTGCCTTAGGGAGGCCTCCCGGCACCACAGATTACTGATGGGTGTTTGCAGAGTCTACAGGTGAGGCGAGTGTGCCTGTGGGAGTGGCAAGAGGCATTTCAGGGCTGTCCTGATGGGCACAGCTCACTCAAGGAGATCCTTCGGGGGGAGACTGGGACTGGCTCTCCTCCCACCCAGCTGCCCTGCACGACCCTCTCTGAAGTTTTACAGTCAATCCCTGTGGCAGAGATAGAGACCTTGCACCTTGCATCTGCCTCTTTCCATCCACACATGTCCACCCCGGGGCATCCTGCCCACTGGAACCTGCCCTGTACCCTCTGTCCTCATGCTCCATGTCAGTGATTAAGAATAAAATACCATAGGAAGCTTCAGCCTCTGCCCTTCCTTACCAACCACAGCCGGTTGGCAGGTCTTCACTACAGGTACAGCAGAAGTCAGGACCTGCGTCCTCTGCCCAGTGCTGCATCACAGCCGGCTTTTTTGTATCTATATCTTGCACATCCTCCTCCACCACGTGCCCCATTTCCACCTGCCTAAGGGAATTGGTGGAGATGAGTGTAGCGGGCTTGTTTCATTGTGTGAAGCCCCATCAAAAGTCCTGACACACGTGCTTTCCTCAGCACCATGACCTCAGACCAGGACACGGCCTCTTTCATCACCTGGTGGAGGAGGAGAGGAAACCGGATACTGAATTCAGGTCCGTGGTCTGGGCCTGCTGTCCAACATATTCTAACCCCAAGAAGTCACCCTAAAATGCAGACCAGGTGCAAAGGCAACAGAATTCCAGATGTTAGTATAAGGTCTAGCTTAAAAGAACACAGGCGTCCCTGGTTTCACGAGGAATAAGCCGCTCACTAGGAAAAGCAATAGAAACCCAGGGGACTTCCTTAGATCGGATTGGCTTTCTGGTGTCAAGTCAAAATGAAGAGTCAACTCCCTCTGACCTTTAAACCAACCAGATACAACCACACAGTTGATACTGCCTTTATTTTATTATGACTGAGTTGCTCAGAAAATTATAGGAGTTATTCTTAATATTATGATCATTAGTATTAATGAATATTATCAGTGTTAATAACCAGTTGCATGCTGCTTTGTTGTTCGTGAAGGTCTCACTTAAATCATCTCATTTTCTCACCGTGAATTCCTTAGAGAAACCGGTATTTCTCACCCTCATTTTCTTAGTGAGCTTATCCCTTTTCTTATTGGATTCACAACTTGTTTAGTAATCCACCAGAACATTTCCAGGAAGGAAGCAGCTGAATATTTTGAGAATTTTGAATCGGATATAAGCTAGCCTTTTTTGTGTGTGTTTGTTTGTTTTGTGTGTGTTTATTTCATGCCACTTGATAAACACTGAGAAAAAGATTTTTTTTCCAAAAATTTAGCAAATAGTAGGATATAAAGACTCTATCAAAGAGAAGCTCGACCTCGGGACAGATTGTACACACATGTCGAAGAAGATAGAGATTGGCTTTTCTCGAGTTTGAACCTTGGGATCTGGTGGAAATGCACATTTTGATTCAGGAGGTCCCCAGGAAGGCTGGAGTTTCTATATTTCTATTCAGTTCAGATGATGCTCGATGCTCCATGCTCTCGGTGTGTTTGTAAGCCGCCCCTGGAGAAGCCACCTAGGGACAGGCTTCCTGATGATTACTCAGGGACAAGGGAGCAGATGAAGGGTGTTTGTTACTAGCAGGGACTATCTTGGAATTGGGGTTCCGGAGAGGTGCCTCCATCCCGCCTGCACCTCTGTACTTAGTGGGTGAGTTGGGGCTGTCACACACAGGGAGAGAAACTGGGATCAGAGATGTGCGCTTTGGTAATTGGAGATTGTGCTGATGAAGTTTGGGGCAGAAAACAAGGATTGCTGCCCAGTGCAATGATCACCAAATTCTATTAATACTGTCTTAAAAACAATAAGATTGTATGTGTGTGTATTTTCACAAGATTGTCAAAAGGCCCCTATTTTTAAGAAAAGAATCTGTCCATCGAGTCCTTGCTTGTACTAGCCTGGGGTGAGCCCTGCAAGGTCCTCAGAGAGCCTCAGGAGCAAGGGCAGAGGAGCTGATGAGTGCTGGGGCAGGAAGGACTGAGCAGGAGGCAGAGTGTTCTTAGGAGCAGGTGTGGTCAACATGGGGGGGGGCGGGGACACAAACTTTCCTGTGTCTGAGGTGTGGGGAACTTGAGACAAAGCCAGAACAGTCAGGAGCTTATGAACAAAGGTAAGAGCTGGATAAGGTGTGGGGAACTTCAGTCAAATAATCAGGAATTTATAGAGAAAGGAAAGGGACAGGTAAGAGCAGGAGTGTCCCAGGAAGGCTCAGCAAGAGGCCCAGATTGTGGCCCAGATGGGACCCTGAGCCCCTCATCTTAGCAATCCAGGGCTTCATCTATGACAGTGGGGGTGTTTTCAGGTTTTTTGTTTTTGAGACAGAGTCTCACTATGTTCCCCTTGATAGAGTACCATGGCATCACAGTACAGCAACCTCAAACTCTTGGGCTTAAGTGATTCTCTTGCCTCAGCCTCCAAAATAGATGGGATTACAGGCACCCACTACAACACCCGGCTATTTTTTTGTTGCAGCTGTCATTGTTGTTTAGCTGGCCTGGGCAGGGTTTGAACCCCCCAGCCTTGGTGTATGTGGCCGGCGCCGTAACCACTGTGCCTCAGCACCAAGGTGTTTTCAGCTTTGCAGCTGTGCGGTCTCTGTTGCAGCCACATGCCCGCGCCCCGGGGCAGCTGAAGGTCAACATGTGGGTGGCAGCATGCCAATGAAACCCCACACTGAGCTGTGAAGTTCATACGATGTTTTGTATCCCCACATATTGCTCTTTTTGGTTTTTTTCAACCCCTAAAAAGTGTGAAAATCTTGTTCAGCTTGCAGGCTGCACAGAGATAGAGGGCAGCCTGGATTTTGCCACCCCTGGCCTAGGGGCTGGGTTAGTCTGACAGCATGCCAGTGGACAGATTCATTGTAAAATTTTAGAAATGGCAATAAGTGACTTGGCATAAAGTTTAACCCATAAAATGTAGGTTGAAAATGCAGAAAGTGGGAGGGCCAGGATCATTTCATATTTAAATTTATGTACTCTGAATAATGATAAGATGCTTTCATCGTGCATCTTGGGGTATTTTGTTTCTACCCGGACCTCACGACAGCCTTTCTGAGAAGTTGGGACAGGCATTAGCCCTCCTGCCCTCGGAACTGACGTCATTAATCCAAGGTGAAAGTGCTACCAAGCGTGGGCCAGGACTCACACCCAGAACTCCCTCTTCCAGATAGTTTTTTGTATTCTTCTCATATAGGTCATCTTTTGGAAGAACTGTGTGCTAAAATGTCATCTGCAAGTCACACATCAGATCATGTTCCTTTTTTTTTTCAGACAGAGTCTCATTATGTCACCCTTGGTAGAGTGCCGTGGCGTCACACCTCATAGCAACCTTGGGTTTAAACCTCTTAGGTTTAAGCGATTCTCTTGCCTCAGCCTCCCAAGTAGCTAGGACTACAGGCGCCCAACACAAGGCCTGGATATTTTTTGTAGTTGTTGTTGACGTTGTTTAGCAGGCCTGGGCTGGGTTCGAACCCACCAGGCCTACTGCGTGTGGCCTAAGCACTGAGTACAGGTGCCAACCTGATCCTTTTTTCTTTGGAGAAGGAGAAGCATGCTGATTGGGTTCCATGGATGACCCTTACATCTGTAAAGTAGAATTTTGGTTCTGTGGATTTAGTGTGAGCTATAAAACCCAAGGGCTGTGAAGAGTAGGAAGGCGTAGGTAAAAAATAATTTTCTTTGTACATCAGTGGCCCTAGACAGAGCTCCCAAATGGTCACTGACGTCTGTGCCACCTGCCCTGTTGGCACCCTGCTGTCCCGTCTCTGGCCATCTGGGCCCTCAAACTCACCCCAGTCCCTCCTGTAACACTCAGGCTGCTTGTGCAGAGGAGTCTGCCTGGCAACGCCCCCTAGTGTCAGCAGCTGTAAGGGGAGCGGGGTGAGGCACCACTGGGACCCCACACTCATTAGTATTCTTTGTTTTCTGTCTCTGACTTTCTTAAACTTTCTAGCTGGAAATTTCCACATCTCCAGGTCCTCTGCTTTCTCTCATGGCCATCAGGGTGTTAAGTGGGAAAGAGGGAGGGATTCTGTGGGCACCGAGGCGTTGGGATCAAAGTGATGGGCCCTCTCAGCCAGCCAGTGAGATGCCTGGAGGTGCTTTTTCATGGACTCAAACTTTCTGGTGGCCTTCCTGGGTGGGACTGTCTGTCATGGCGGGTCATCTCTTGACGGATGCTTGAGCTTCAGAAAGTAATTCAGACCTAGAAATCTGAGCAGTGAGTAGATACGGTTTAACCCAGATGCCTCTTTCCAGATATCTTCACCTTGAGTCTGCGTTGGGCAGCTGTGGCCGCGAGGGGGCTCGGAGGTACTGTCCCGAGTAGTTGCCGCCTTCCTGTTTAGTTCAGCAGCCCGGTGGCAGAGCTGGCCCTGGTAGCCCGTGCAGCACCTGCCCCCGAGTCTGCACTAGACAGAGCCTCCCAGCTCGCTGAGAACACCCTTCCCGTGCAGTTTGACCCGCCTCGTCCTCTCTCCTCTTAGCGCACCAGTCTCCATGTTGAGTCTTGTGTTTATCTTGTCCCTGGCTGTGGCGTCCACTTGTCCTTCCCCTGCAGCCAGGCACAGCCGAGTGAACCATGCTGAAGAAACGCCCCTGCCAAGGTTTGGCAAGTCGGAGGGTGGGCGCTTTCCTGGCTACCCTGGAAGCAGGCCCTCCTTAGAGACCCTGAGGGCCTGCGAGGGAAGCCCGTGTCCTCCCTGGGCCTCCAGCCTCTGCTGCTGGGGAGCCCAACGCCCCAGAAATGCCCTGTCTCTTTGCAGGTTGAACTGGAGTTCTCTGATCCCTCCATGGCTCCGACATCGGCAGCTGGGGCTGCAGGCAAAAGGCCAGAACTTTATACTGGAGGATGCCCCTTTCTGGATCTTTGGGGGCTCCATCCACTATTTCCGGGTGCCCAAGGAATACTGGAGGGACCGCCTGCTGAAGATGAAAGCCTGCGGCTTGAACACCCTCACCACGTGCGTGCCCTCCCCAACCCCGGCCACCAAGCCTGCTTACCAAGTTGGGTGCTTGGTGTCTGCGTGTGGAAGGATATAAGGGGAGTGAGCCCAGCCTTGTGCTTAGAGCCCAAGGGGCAGGGTCTTCCTTCTTCCCCATCCCCACAGAACTCCCTAGTAATAGGCATGAGGGGACATGGACTGGATGTGGGGTCTAGGGGAACCACAGAAGCAGTTCATGAAAGGAGGAAGTGATTCAATGACAGCCACCGATTTTTTTCTTTTCCAACAAACAAACTTCCCAACCCCCAACTTATACAGCATTTGTGGGTAGCCTTCTTCAGAATAGCCACCTGGGAACTCCGTTCATAACTTTCAGCACTTCTTTCCTGGAATAGGCTTCAGAAAGCCATAGTTAACGTGCCCCCTAGCCTGGGGGTGGGCGTGTGGTAGGCACGCAGTGAAATGTCCGTGTGAATCATTTAAAACGATATGCTCCGTTGTGAACCATCAGGATATTTTTGTGGATTTTATTTTTTTCCCAAATTGCCAACAGATACTTGGTTCTAAGTCTGTAAGTTAAGGTGGGTTATCCCATTCTTGTGCAAAAATAGGCGATTACAAATGAGGGAAGTGGATTTTCTGGGGTGGTCTGTGAACTGATTTGGAAGACAGTTCCTAAAAGGGTTATGGGAATGTTTTGAGTATTATTGAGACATATGTGTGTGACTGCCCAGAAAGGACTTGTGAAGGCGTAGGGATAGTAAAGGGGGAAGCATGGCTTTCTGCCTTACGAAAGCAGGGCAGCCTGTGTTTGCTTAAATACAGAACTCTTGCTTCTGAACTAGAGGCCAGACAGCGGCCCCCTGCTCCACCTGTGAATGTTATGACAGTTGGGGGAGTCGCCAGCAGAAGCCAGCAGTGAGGGGGGCCAGGGAGAAGAGCGGCTGTCATCACTGTTAATTCTCTAGGGGTCGTCCCTTCTGCCTCTGAGGTTGGGCCCTTCCAAAGCTTACTTCATCTCCTCACTGTCTCTTTAGAGTTAGACCCTCCATTCTGTTGCAAGGTTTGGAATTCTGGATGCCGCGGTAATGATAGGATTTAAAACTAAAGTCTCCTTTCACCTCCTTTTAGCTGGTTTTTAAAAAAATTTCTAAATAAAATTATTTCTTCTTCGCTGATAGGCAGTGGGGATGGCAGGCAGGCCTCTTACAAAGCACATCTTCCTTCACCCAAACCTTGTTGAATTTCTCCCCTTCTCCTAAGAGACATTAGCCTCCCAGGGCTGGCCTAGACTCTGTTTGGTTGGCTCTTGGTTCCAGTCTTGAAGTCATTGAGGAACACATCAGCAGCCGCCATAGTGGGTTTTAAGGATGAAGAAAGCAACTTGGGAGGTGAAGAGGAAAGAATGACAAGCTCTTGCCTCTAATTATCTCTTCTGTTCCAGCTACGTTCCCTGGAACCTGCACGAGCCCCAGAGAGGCAAATTCGACTTCTCTGGGAACCTGGACCTGGAGTACGTGGTGCCGCTGCCTCTGTGACCCGGCCCGGGGAGGGGCAGAGAGGAGGCTACTCGGGTGGATTAGAAGCCGGAGAGAACCCGAGAGGGACCTGGGTCTGGAGCCTTGTTCTCAGGGTGCTGTGAGGCCCTGCAACCAGGACCCAGATGCTCTCCAGACATGGCCTGTCACCTGCGGGGCTGGGCCTGCAGCCTCTTGGGCCCCACTCTGCATGGCAGCCGAGAGGGGCTAAAGACTCCCCAGGCTGCCTACTCTGCAGGGGAGTCCTGCATCTGGGCTGAGACTGGGGCTGACCCTCTAGGGGAGCAAGGTCGCTGGGTTCAGGCTTAAAGTCTAAACCCCTGTGCCCTGTCTGATAGGCTTCCTTCTCAGGCCTCAAGGGGCTGTGTGGATGGTCTGGGGCCGGGAGCAGCTCTGACCTCAGGGCTGGTGTGGGGTTCCCTGCTGTGCTGGGGGGCTTCCCTCACCCCAGTCTGCCTGGTTGAGAGAGGGAGATGCAGAGAGGAG
>CAUYTI010109189.1:0-45632 GCA_963575145.1 Galago senegalensis | reverse complement strand
TAGCTAGGACAACAGGACAACAGATGCCCATCACAACACCTGGCTAGATTTTCCTTTTTTTTTCCTCAGGCTGGTCTGGAACTCTTAAGCTTAAGTAATTCATCCACCTCAGCCTCCCAGAGTGCTAGGGTTACAGGTGTGAGTCACCCCGCCCAGCTCAGATTTTCATTTTTATTTTTTATTTTATTTTATTTATTTATTTATTTTGGAGACAGAGCCTAGAGCTGTCCCCCTGGGTAGAGTGCTGTGATATCACTGCTCACAGCAACCTCCAACTCCTGAGCTCAAGCAAGTCTCCTGCCTCAGCCTCCCAAGTAGCTGGGACCAGAGGTGCCCGCCACAACACCCGACTATTTTTTTTTTTTTTTTGGTTGCAGTTGTCATTGTTGTTTGGCGGGCCCAGGCTGAATTTACACCCACCACCTTAGGTGTATGTGACTGGTGCCTTAGCCACTTGAGCCACAGGCGCCCAGCCGGAGATTTTCATTTTTAAAACCCACTCCTCAGTGACATTCAAAGACACTGTGACAACAGGCTCATTCACAGACTAGCTTTAAAAATCTCCCATCCAACTGGTCCCTCTCTCTCTAACCACTTCCAGCGTTCTGCCTCCCAAATTCTCTGTATTGCTCTCTGTATGCTCTCTGCCTACCCCCTCCATCTAGAGCTGTCAGCTTTGCGGTGCCACTGGCCAGCCAGAGGCCTGGATGCAACTTCCAGTCCTTCCTGCTGTGCTCACCTCCAGTCCCACTCCTCTCCTTAATCTCTTCCTTTAAAGCCACCACACAGAGTTGGCTTCTTGCTGGCTCCCCGTGTTTCATCTTGAAAGTCTGCTGAGCCCCCAGCTGTTCCACATCCAAGTCAGAGTTCCCACCCCTGTGCAGCGGTTTCTCAGTCTCCCTGCAGGTGTCCAAAATTCAGAGGAACTATAAATAAGGTTGTCTGATAAAGTTAGAATACCCAGTGAAATTTGAACTTAAAATACTTTTTAAAAATGAAAAAAATTCACTGTTTGACAAAAAATTATTAGATTTTATGCAAATTTACCTTTATTTAAAATTAACCGTATTTTTTTCTTTATTGGCTGACTCCAACAATTCAAACTATAAAATATCTCCTTTCCCATAGCACTAGCTACTGCTCTTCTTTAAATTACTGCTGAGATCTGGAAACCAAGGAAATTCAAGCTTTGTAACTCCACACAGCAGGTTGTCGGGATTCCCAGAGGTTGTGTCCTTGTCTGTGGGTGATAGCACTTATTCTTATAGACCCTTCTGCACTTTTCTCAGAAACAGAAAAATTGCATATTTGAGACTTGCCTAAAAACATCAGCCCCACTGCCCAGAACGTGTTTACTCTGAGTTCATTTCAGAGAACTCGCATAATATCCTCCATGTTCTCAAGGTTCACGGCCCCCCCAAATTAATATACTGAAATCCTAATCCCCGAGATGGTATTTATCAGGTGGTAGGGCCTTTAGAAATGAGATCACGAGTTCAAGTTCCTCATGAATGGGGTTCACATTTACACCCTTAAACACCCAAGGGAGCTCGTTTATCCCTTACATAGATTTAAGTTGTTTATAAGACCCCAGTCACTGGCTTATAGAAACACCTAACAGGCTGCGCCGTGTTCCAGCGCCCACATCTGGGAATGTGTTGTGTGTCGGGCTAGTGTCCATTGTGAACTCCCAGGGCAAAGGCAGGGTTGGCAGCGAGCCCTTGTGACTCCTCATCTGTCAGACACCTCAGGGAGGGATATTTTGAGGTTTCCTTTATTCTGTTATCTCTCCTTGGTGCTCAAACAGTTTTTGGTTTTATTTTATTTTCATTTCCTGGAACACCCCATAATTCTGTATGTCTATGTATTGGGCAAAGAACCTAACATAAATTCACTGTTTTATTGTTGCTACTCTATTTTAATCCTGCTTAAGGTAGAGGCTTTCTCCAGCCAATGGTGGGATTTCTCAGCTTCACTGAAGTGACTTCTCTGTGACATGCCTTCCTCCTCCTCCTGTCTTTCTTTGTTAACAACCTTTTGTTCCCCTCTCCCTCTTCTCCTGTTCCTCCTTCCAAGCACTAGGTACAGCGAGAAATGCATGGCTTTGCCGTTGAGTAGACATGGGTGTACATTTTGGTTCAATCATTTACTAAACAAGGCCTTAGGAACATTGTCTGGTCTGTGTCTTCTATTCTGGAAATAAAGATAATACAGGACACTACTTTCATACTGCTGAGAAGATTTAAGATGTAATTTTGAGAGAATGCCTCAAAATATGTAGTAGTATTTTTTCTTTCCTTCTACCAAATAGTGCATGGAATAAACCATATGAGTATGTGAAAGTGCTTTGCACACAGCTGGGTTGTTCCCAGACCTGCTTGCCCTCTGAAGGTGGAGAAAAGACTCACAGAGATATTTCCTAGACTCTCCACTTTCTAACTTCCAGACTTCTTCTGGACAGCCTTTGGCCCCATTACCACTGTCTCCTGGGCACCGTGATTACTGCTACCATCAAGGTTTGGACAGTATCTTAAGTCCATTAAATTTCCTAGGCCTCCCTTTCCTGTGGGGCTAGTTATCTAAAAGTTCCATCCTTTCTCCACCTGTGACTCTAGCCCAGGGACTCCAACCAAGGGACTCCCTTTGAGTTACTTTACCTTTTCAGACTTGCTACTGTGTCTGGCACCCCAAACATCCAGAGTTACAAAAAGCATTGTTGTTGGCCTTTGAATGTTAATCTGCCTAGTGGTAAAGACATCCACACTAGAGGAACCCCTCAGTAAATATATTAAATACACGTGTGTATAAATGACTGTGCCCCATCGCTCCACTGAGAATCCATTGGCACATTCCCATCACCCTAAGTGTGTAAACAAACTACTCCTCATATAGCCTATAGCACTCTGATTCTTTGGAGCCCTGGGACCTCCCGGCATCACCTTGTGATTTAGTCAGTTAACCTGTCAAGAAGTAATTGGTGTAGCAACAACAGTGTGTCAGGAAGTATCCCAAGAACTGGCTGTTGAAATATGTTCAGCAGAGAAATCTGTTCCCTTATAGATCTTAAGTGTAGCAAGTGAGGGTAGATAGGTGGAAAACTAAATGATAACTAAATTGTATTAACATCACCTAACTAAATTATACCTGCAGTATGTTCATGGTGCAGTATGTTCTGGAGAAGACTGAACCATGGAAGTGGGGTTACGGTACTGTTACTCTGCAGAGCACAGGCGTTAGGACCTTTTTCTTCCTCTTCTTCTCCTAGGAAACCTCTGCAAGAGTTATTCTCTACTTGGAATGACGTTTTCTGCAAAGCTTTGCTTCTCTTTCTTCTACTCCTCTTTCGTTATCTCTGCTCAAGTGTAACTTTCTCAGACTTTCCCTGACCCTCCACCATGACACTCTGACCCTTTCTTGTTGCCAGAAGTATTCTGTGCCTTTTTCCCCGCTCTATGCTTTTCCTGATGGTGAGAGTTTGTTTTAGAGGGCTTTTCTCAGTTTGGAATTATTGATTCATTTTGTGATCAATTTAATATCTGTTCTCAGACCAAAATGTAAGCTTTACAAGAACAGAGGTAGTGACTAGGGTTTATTCCACTTTTAGCCTCCAAACTTAGAACAATGACTGATATGCATGGACACAGATAAACATTCACGAAGGAAGGAAGGAGGAAGGGTAACGACAGGCAATGATCATGCTGTCTATACCCCAGTCTTACAAACATTAATACTGAAGCAGCTATCAGGGGTGATAAACTGCAGAACTAAACCTTCACAATTCTGAACTGGGAACCGAATTGGTCTAACCAAGCAGTTCTACACTGCTTTCAAGGTCGACTTTTAGAAATACAGTCCCATGCTGCACAATGACATTTTGGTGGTGAAAGAATCATATATGACAGTGGCACCATCATTTATGGTATCATATTTCTACTGTACCTTTTCTACTTTTAGATACGTTTAGCTACAGAAATACTTACCATGGCGTTACAGTTGCTGACAACACTCAATACAGTAACATGCTCTACAGGTGTGTAGCCTAGCAGCAACAGGCCCTATCACACAGCTTAGGTAGAGTGGGCTGTACCATCCGAGTTTGATGTTCACATAATGATGAAATCATCTAATGATGCATTGCTCAGAAAACACCCTTGTTAAGTGACATACAACTTACTTATTACAAATAGAGGATCTGAAAATGTCCTCCACTTACTCTGTAGAACCAAGAGATGAGATGAAAAAAATATGGCATAAAATTTGTCCTCAACAACTAAAATTTAGTGCAAAATATAATTTTCTTAGACATGATAATCAAATCCATGGCTTTGGTCAGTTGTATCCAAATGCCTAAAAAGATATATAAACTGGCCACCTGGAATTCTTGAATAGTTACCAAAGTTTTGCATTGCTTTACCAAAAAACTTTTTCTACCCTGGCCTGTGCCCTCTGTGTACTGCAGAAGTTGAAGGATGTATTAAGCCTTCTGCTATGTTCATTTCCCAGCTTCCAAATCCTGTCTCCAGAATAAACTCTTTATCTGATGCAAAGACACTGGGAGCTTGAGTGGTGCTGGCAGATTTGCAATTTGTGTGGCGGAGGAAATGGCCATCTTTCCCAGGTAGGACGGCAGCTGCCTGGGATGAGAATCACCCTGACACCATCTGCTTGGCTGACCCACTAATCTGCCAGCCACTTTTAGCAAACACCGGAATTGTTTCCCATTGGAGATTTCTTGAAACACATCTTACATCAATTAAAGACTAAAGAACAGATGGTGATTTCTTGAGACAGTGAAGGATTTAACTGATTCATTACTCATGTAGGGGACAATGATAACAACCAATTCAACATCATATGCTTTGGCTCACTTTCCTTTGAGCTTGTCGATTCCCTGTGGGCTAGGAGATTTAGGGTTTAGGAATGGAAATATGCCTCTATGCTTTAGTTGAGACAGAACTTATCAGGATGTCCCAGGAAGTTGAAACACCAGGATCCATCTCAGTAATGTCAAGGTCAGTACTTAGAATGATAAACATCACCACTCAGACCCCAGAGCAACTCCAAGGACACTCAGCAAAATCACTGAATGCAATAGAATTTGGTATTATGTACCAAAATATAGCACCATGCCTGGCACACAGAAATAATTTAGCAAAAAATTATATGCATTATACTATGGACAACACAAATTCTAGGGATTTAACAGCCATTTTTCTGACCTGGTCATTTCAGCATATTATTAGAAAGACACAACTCTATTCCTCTAGTAATTTTACCATAGTTGTAACTATGGTTTTCTCACCCTTCCTTAATGTTTTTATTTGCTTTCTTCCCTCTGTCTCTACTGACCCCCTCTTTCATTTACAACCAAAACCCCTCAAGAGAGAGAATTTGATGGGACATGTTTTTCACCACCCATTGGGCAGAGCACACCCGCCTCCCCGGGCATTCTTGTGCTGCAATTCTGCTTAAACTGACCCTTATGACTGACCCATCACTACGTCTCTCTACCCAAGTGGGGACTCCTGACGCCATCCATACTAGCCAGGTTTGCCTGCCAGACAGCATGTGGGATTATGCATGGGGATGAGCCTGAGGTGCTCTGCATAGCAGGAGACAGGAAGTGCAGGATAACCTGAGTGTCATGCATTACTCAGTACACTGGTAATTGAAAAATCTCTCAATGACTGCAAAAATTATTGCTCAGGAAGTTGTTGAGTAATGACTTTTTGGAACTTAGGAAGCTGTTTGGAAAATGTGCAGTAGTTCAAAAAGAATTTTCCCACTACACATGTCTTCAGGTCCCTGGGGTCTGGCTGAATCAGGCCAGCTCAGTTTGGAAGCAATCTCAGGACTGAGTCAATTCTTTTTGACTTCTGGCAGGTGACACATGGTGTGGGGAGATGAGAAGGTAGGGCGATCTTGGTTCAAATCAGCATTCTGTCAGTGAGCAATTGACATGCCCCTTGATCTCTCTGAGATACAATATACTCATCTGTAAAAAGGAGGTTGGTATATAGTTTAGATGAAACCATATGTGTAAAACACTGGGCTCAGAACTCAGAGCAATGAATAACAGTTTGGTTTTCACTTTTGCTTTTCCTGAGAGCCTATCCCAAACCCACTGAGTAGTTGTCTGGACTCCCTCTGCTAGTTAGGCAGTGGCAGGTGGTGTAGGCCTTTGTTATTTACCTGGTTCAAACTCTGCAGATGTTCGTGGAGACGTGGAGTCACACTTCACCTTGACATGCTGGCAGTGAACTGTAAAGGAGCAAACTTGAGATCTCTATGATTCATGCATGAAACCCTGGTGGAACCCCAAGGCATTTTATGTGAGGTCAGGCCCAGGACCAATCTTGGTAGCCCCTGTATTGGTCAGGATTCTCCAGAGAAACAGAAACAGTGTGTGTGTGTATTTCCTATCCTAAAAAATGTCGTTTTATATGGTGATATATATTTATATGTACGTATATGAAGTTGACATATATATATATGTATATAAATAACTATTTAACAATCTCCATAGTACATGAGCCTCCCTAACCCCATGAGCCAATTTCTGTAATAAATACCTTCATATATATATACACACATATATATAGTGTATATGTAAAATATATATACACATACATGTGTATATTGAGAGAAATATATAGAGAGATAGACAAATGTAAAGATATGGATATAGAAATGTGGATATATATATGAAGTTGATATATCTATATTTACACATATGGAGAGATTTTTTTAGAGAAATTGGCACACATAATTGTGGAGGCCAAGTTCTATTATCTGCCATCTGTAGGCTGGAGAACCAAAAAAGCCAGTGGTATGATTTATTCTGAATCTGACAGCCAAAAAATGAATGGGAGGATATATTGATAGTATAAGTCCAAGATGGAGTTTAACCCAAGAATCCAGAGCACTGATGTCCAAAGGCAGGAGAAGATGGATGTCCTGGCTCAGTCAGCAAGAGCTTCAATTTGTCTTTCTCTGATGTTTTGTTTTATTCAGGCCTTTGCACTTCACACTGTGTAATGCCCATCCACAGTGAGGAGGATAGATCTTTCTTTTTGGTTTGATATACTGATTCAAATGCCAATCTCTTCATGAAATTCTCTTTCACATATAGAAATAATGTTTTACCAGCTATTTGGGTATCTCTAGCCCAGTCAAGTTGACACACAGAAGTTAACCATATAATACTTGATGAGGTGAAACCCAGCATTAAAATCATATGAACAGAGAGATCGTGACCTTGGTGATGCATCTCTCTCTGTGCCTACTTGGAACACCTGATTCAGATTCTCCAGGCGTAGACCTTGGCAATTTGGAGCAGCCATATGTCTTGCTGCAAAGTCTTTCCTATCAAAAGGCAGAATACCCACTTTTGCTGAGAAGATCTGAGAGTGAGAGAGATACTGCATATGGAAATCTTTTATGATTATTGTTGACACCATCAACCTCTAAGTAGAGTACTTTTGGGGATCACAAGTTCATAGAACATTCCCAAATTTCCACACCTTGTGTTAAGATTTTGTTATTTATTTTATCATTATTATTTTTTTGAGACAGAGTCTCACTATGTTGCCCTCAGTAGAGTGCCATGGTGTCAAAGCTCACAGCAACCTCAAGCTCTTGGACTTAAGCAATTCTCTTGCCTCAGACTCTTAAGTAACTGGACTACAGGCACCCACCACAATGCCTGGCTATTTTTTGGTTGTAGCTGTCATTGTTGCCTGGCAGGCCTGTGCTGGGTTTGAACCCACCAGCTCCTGTGTATATGGCTGGCACCCTAGCCAATGAGCTACAAGTGCCAAGCCATGATTTTGTTATTTAGACAGAGACAGACTTTGGAACTTTAGCTTATGTAGATGCTACTCCTGTGTGGATCATTATTTATTCACATTTTGTGCTATGTTTTATCTGTGTATAAATAAAATACGAATGAACAGTACAATGTTTGATGATGTAGTTTTAAATTTTCTTATGAAAAATACATTTTTTAAAATGACACTATTTCTTATATATTTTGGAATTTATTCATTGGTATCATAACATAGATTAAAACATATTAGTTTCTTGATATATATTTATTTAATGAGTATGCCTTGATCATTTCATTAATGTATGCTTTGATATTAATAATCAAACCAGAATATTACTCCTGTACAATGCCATCTGCTTAGATTGCAACAAATCCTGATCAATCCTTCCTGAGTCTTCTCCCCTCTTATTTTTATGGGGATTTTGAAGTACTTATTTTACCCCAAATTTTAGGCCTTTCTTCTGAGACCTTCTCTGTGACCCAAATTTTAGGCTCTCCTACTCACACCCTCTCTCTGAACTCAAAATTGCAACACATTCTGATAATCTGAGAACAGCAAGACAGACTAAGCAAAGAAGACAGGAGGAAATGGTACATTTTAAATGCAGAATATCAAAGCAGAAAATGTAGTAGAAATTATAGATAAATGAAACTACTATTCATTTGCAAAGCTGAATAAAATAATTCTATGGCCATCATTTAAAGACAAACAAGCAAACAACTGCAAAAGAAATGCAAATGCCTCAAGGAGACAGGAGTAAGCTGACATAAACTAGTTCAGGATGCAATAGCTCCCAGTTCCTTTCTAAAGAGCACAAACATTCAAATGTGATGAAGAAAGGGCAAAACAAGACAAAAGACCAATTTCCTTTTGTATCACATCCTAAATAATCAAATATCACATATTATACAGCATTTTATTTAAAGGTTAATGATAAATATAGTTTACTCAGAGAATGCACATATGGCTTGACATTGACTATTCTATCAATATAATTCATCATAGTTATGTGTTGAACACATTAAAGCTATTTATATAACCCTGATCTCAAAAGAATGAAGGAGCATACATATTAAAAAATTCCTAACACCTGAAGATAGTATAAGGGACTCGGCTACATACAGATTTAACACGTCTTTATGTTTTCCTGGGGTAACAGCTGGCATTAGTTGGCTGTGTACAAGCTTAGATCACTTTTGGGCAGCATACATTCATTCACCATGTATGTGAACTTGTATTAATATTGGACAATTGTTTTGTATTACTTAACTTTACTGCCTAAACTAGCTTCTCTAAAACTTTGTTTTTAAACATATGTTTATTATTGCTGAGTTGTCAACAGGTCTATGAACCATAGAGCAGGTGGCCTTGCTGAACTCACTGAAGTTTCCCTGCAGATGAAGGAAAACACAATACGTCCTCCTGAACTATGTCTCATTGACATTAAAAATTACTTTTGTCCTAAAGGCAATTAAGAAGCAGTAAGCAGAGGAAATGCTCTATCTTCTCCTTTTCTGCCTACAGACAAGATATAAATTCTCCTTTACCGGAGACGACTCATCAGCTCAGAGACAGCAGAAGAGGAATGCTGTGTATACAAATAAACCTCACTCCATTAGTTTCTTTCCATGTGTTTACTTTCCTCAGTTTCATGCTTTTGGACACCCCAGAGTGCTTTTCTGTATCTCTCCACAATTTATCGTTCTTTGTTAAAGATGATACATAAGCCAATTTTCTTAGCCGCCGCTTTGAGTTACCTGCATGGAGGTTTTTCTCATGTGTTATGTACTAAGCATGTTAATAAATAAATGTGCTTGTTTTTCTTTTGTTAGTCTGTCTTTTGTTACAAGTTTCTGTCCCAACCACAAATTTATAAGGGTTGAAGAGAAATTCTATTTTCTTTTTGACACACATTTAAGGATTGCTTGAGTCTAGGCTGCCTCAAGATCCCCTTCTCTACAGAGGCACACGTAACAGGGAGGGGGATTATCACAGCAATTTTTTAAATAAGGTATCTGACACAAGAGCTTAAGGAGAAAATTGTGTCATACCCACATATTCTGGTAAAATTTTAATGGGATTCAATGTCCATATGAAGAGAAAAAAATAGTGAATCAGGGGTGGTGCCTGTGGCTCAAAAGGGTAGGGCACTGACCCCATATGCCAGAGGTGGTGGGTTCAAACCCAGCCCTGGCCAAAATCTGCAAAAACAAAACAAACAAACAAACAAACAAACAAAAACCCCAAAAAACAAAAACAAAAAAAATATAGTGAATCAGAAAGAGGAAATTTTCCTTAAAATGATAAATTATGGGCCAGGCCTGATGGCTCATACCCACCATCCTAGCACTTTGGGAGGCAGAGGCAAGTGGCTTCCTTGAGCTTAGGAGTTGGAGACCTGCTTGAGCAAGAATGAGTCCCCCCAACCCCATCTCTCCTAAAAAAAAATAGCAGGGTGTTATGGTGGGCACCAATAGTCCCACACATTTGGGAGGCTGAAACAAGAGGATCACTTCAGCCCACAAGTTTGAGGTTGCTGTACGCTGTGACTCCAGGGAATACTCTTGCCTGGGCAACTAAGTGAGACTAAGAAAAAAAAACCAAAACATAAATTACGTAGAATTCATGCCAATATCATATTTAATAGTAAAATATTTTATGAATTCCAACTAGAATCAACTTAACTGGGATGCCTAATATTACTCAGGTAGAAATGGGCAATTTAATAAACCCCTGGAGCGTTCCTCTTCTTCCTCTTCTCAAGGGCTAATCGATCACAATTTAAATAGATCCTCTCCAGTGCTATTTGATTAATGAGTATAAAGGAAATTCCCTCAGGGGTGAGTTACTAGTAATATGTCCATAAACGGGGGTAGTTCTCAGGAGTTAGTTGCATTAGCAGAATGAGAATTCTGTGATAATGGTGCAAGTTGTATGGCTCTACCAGAACATGTTTCAAATAGAAAGTTGGTTAACTGTAATGATGGCTTGATTTTTTATTCAGTATATGGTATCTCAAAAAAGATGGGAATTTTATTCTGTTAACTACGAATCTTTTGACATTATTGTTTATACTATTGTAAATCTGAGTTAGAAAGTCCTACACTGAAGACAAGGCAACTGGTTTGTGTTAATGATATAAGTATAAATTTTAGAGGAGCATAGTATTATGGTACAAACAAGCTCATACCTAATTAAGAAATCTTGAGAGCAAAAACATCCTTGGAATTGGCTACAGTACACATATGATTAATAATTGCATCCATACAAGTTTCAAACTTGTGTCAATACAAATAGAAAATACAACTGTACGGTGGCACCTGTGGCTCGAGGAGTAGGATGCCGACCCCATATACTAGGGGTAGTGGGTTCAAACCCGACCCTGGCCAAAAACTGCAAAAAAAAAAAAAAAAAGAAAGAAAGAAAGAAAGAAAATACAACTGTGGAAATTTATATGTATTACATGTAACAAAATACTATATAGATTTAATGTAACCGCAAAACTTTCAGGATAATGATGATTATGAACATGCAGACATACTTGAACCTAGCAGTACATGATTTCTGTCTTTGTTGCTCATTAGCTCAAGGATGTTAAAATTATTTGAAGTTTTAAATATCCACTCTGTAAGTCCACAGAAGTTTCTTAATGGAGTATTAAACTATTTTTATCTTTGTGAGTCCTCTATACTTTGTTAACAATTTCTTTTAAATCTGTTGAAAATGCTTATTAAAAATATGAAAAATGGGGCCATGCCTGTGGCTTAAAGGGGTAGGGTACTGGCCCCATATGCTGGAGGTGACAAGTTCAAACCCATTCCCGGCCCAAAACTGCAAAATAATAATAATAATTTTAAAATAAATACATAAATAATTTAGGAAAAAATATGAAAAATAACTTTTGAAAATAAAGACTACAAACTAAAAATGTATCCTCCTCCAAATATTACTAAAGAGGAAATAAACAAGATAAACAATGAAAGCTCAAGGAGTTTATAAGATTTTGAAATTCTATGATTACATGTTGGATTAACTCAAATTTTGGGAAGAATTATTGATGGCACTTATATTACGTAATTGGACTAATTTTTATCTGTGTAAGGTCAGAATGAATTGAGAAGTGCTACAATTCTACATGCATTTAAATTTGACAAAATAGTCAAAATAATAATTCATATCAACACTATTGAAATTGTCGAAGAAAACAAGTCTGAAAGTCGGCAAAAAGTAAATGCATTTCAAAAATACTTTGTGAAGTATTTAACATTTACATAAGAAAATTACTTAAATTGAGCATATTTTTCATTTAGTAAAATTATACTTGAACCTGAAATACGTCTCAGCATCTTCGTAGAGTGCTTTCTCAAGCCTAAATATTATAAAGAGATCATTAAAGGTGCCAACAATTTTATGTTTAATAACAATAAAATAAAATTTTGAAGAAGATTTTAAGAAAGTTTATTTAAAATGTAACAATGGCCGCACTAAAGTAGTTTCAGAAAATATCATTAACATAATTATTAAACAAGTATATGTAATAAACAAGCAATGTATATGCTATGTATGATTAAAAATAATTCTGCCTGTTACTTTTAATTTTCATTTGACCAATATAAAAAAGTTCTTTAAAATGTGGCTTGGAAATATTAAGAATTTTACTCTTAAAGATAGTTTATAAACAGAAATATAGTTCCACCAACATAGTAAAAACCAGCTTTCCATTCAATAAAAATACATTTCAAGAACCTAAATAATTTTAATTATTTAATACTCCCTTTTACTCCTAAAGTGCTCTATTGTGGAAGATAAATTACATATGATCATGTTACATAGAGTACCAAACAGTATAATTTGTAAAAAGGTCCAAATGGATACATTGCAATGAAATTTAAATATCCCGAATTAAGTATTAAAACCCTTATCATATAAATCTGAATAACTATAACTTTATTCATTCAATCCCATATAGATTTTATCACATTTTACCAAAAGTTAAAAACATTATCAGACAGATGACTTCAATTTTTATATCTTCAACAAGATATAACAAATTATGAGTGTTGGAAAATGTTTGGGAATTAATGATGATCAAACAGTAGCAAAATTCATTTTTAACTTTAAAAGAACAGAAATTTTAAAAAATACAATATTTTGTGGAATATAAGATTAAAATGGTTTTCACACATCACAATTTCTGAAATTGTAATGAGTCTCATAATTGGTCTTAGCAAGGAATCAGCCATGATGTGGCTATTATTGCCAGCTTGTGCTCAGCGTGGACAGCTCCCCACACTATCATCATCAGTTAACTATGTGCATGGCTAATGTTATACATGTAAAGTAAAATTGTTAGTTAAAGTGTCTTCTGAAAGGACTAACATGATTTTAAGTCAAAATGAAAATATGCCCTGTACTCAGAAAGGCACAGTAACACAGCATTAAGTTATAAATTAGATATTGTTAGAGCTAATAGTCATCATTGGAAGACTGACAACAATCTCATAATTTCCTGCTTGAAAGCAACAAGCAAGGGCCTTACAGCAAAAAAGAAAGGAAGTTATCAACTAGTAGCAGCTGTATTACTTTTAATTACAGAGAAACATGCAGACAATTAACTATTACAAGATAAGCGTGCAACAGAAGCCAGAGAAATTATCAAACCCCTCAAAGTGTTGATGAAATTCCAAGTCAATGAGGGATAGTGAAGGAAAAAGTATAGAAAGAACTGGAGAATGTTGGGGAAAGCAGACTAGAGTAATTGTCTTTTATAGAACTCTATAGCTACTAATAAGTTTAATATAAGAAATGTGCATATATAAGAGATATGAAGCTTTAAATCTTACTAAATTTTAAATGTGCTCAAATTTTACATTGTTTTTCTCCACAATCTCCAAAACATTCAGAATTGTGACTTTTATTGCACAAGCCTATAAAGTTGTACCGACTATTAAAGAGATCACTCAGAATGGGTAATCGGAGGGAATATTTAAAAATTATGTTTTGAAGATAGAGCCCATAAGATTTGTGCATAAGTTTGCTTTACATTCTAAGGTAAAGAATTAAGGATAGATCTAAAGTTATGTTTTCCTGAGCAAGTAGAAGGATGACATTGTCAGTATGTGAGATGAAGAGAGATTAAAAAAAAATATCAGGTTTTAAAGGAATTAGAGTATCATTCCATATCTGTTAAATTTGGGTTATCTATTAGATATCTAGTTGCCAGGTGGGGAGATTGTAGTTATGTCTTAGGTGTCTTAGGTTCAGAGGAGCACTTTGAGATGGAGAAATGAACTTTTGAATTTTCAATGTAAAAATGGCATTGAAATCCATGTTAGTAGATGAAATCGTCTCAGAAAACATAAGTGAAAGAAAAAGTCTCAAGTTGAAATCCTGCCTCACAGCAACATTTACAAGTCAGTGAGAAGAGAAGAAATCAGCAAAGGAAATAGGAAAGCCAGTAGCTATTGGAAACCTAATTGGAAAGCTTCCTCCAGGTAGGAGGCAACAAAAGGGGCTTGGGAAGGGGCAGGGGAGGCACAAGGGAGGAACACAGAGAGGGAAGGAGGGAGGCAGGTGTGGGATCACAGAATAGGACACACTTCTTAGGTGTGGGACACTGTTACTAGAGGTACTTTACCCAGCAAATGCACGCCGTGTGATCTGGCTCTTTGTATCCTCAATGATTCCCTAGCAATTAAAATTAAAAAAAAAAAAAAGGAAATAGAGGAAGCCAAATAAAGAAAGTTCTTGAGTGCAAAGAAAACGATTAATTTTAATGTCAAATGCTGCTAATAAGTCAAGTCAGATGAGAATTGATACAGCTGAATATAGTATTAACAAAGTAGAATTCAACAATACCCCAAGAAGGAAGTTTGAGGGAGTGAGAGGAGGGCTTGACGACCCAACAAAAGTAGATTTTAGAGAGAAAGGGAGGAGAGGAACTGAAGATAATACAGATGGATGAGACTTTACTGGAGTCTTGCTCTAAAGAAGAGACAAAACAGAGCAGTAGATAACAAGAAGATGATCGAGAGTGTTTTCCTTTTATAAAAATATGAAAAAACAACAGCACGGATGCGTGTTGATAAAAAATGAGGATTAGAAATAATGGGAGTATAGAGGAAAGAATAAAGTAGGCAAGGAATGGCATCAAATGAGGAAATAGAGACGTCGACTTCCAGGACGACTGTTGAAGTTCACTGATAACAACAAGGATGCAACCTGAATGTATAACAGACCCCCATGGGCGTGCAGAAGTGGAGTTGGACACATGTGAAAGTTTTTTAAGTTGTTCTCTTATGAAATGGGAAGCAATGTATCTGAGAGTGAAGATGGAACATGTGAGTGACCTCATGTGTGACCTAAAACATGGTAATATTTGTCAATGTTCTAGATGTGTTTGAACAGAATGTTTTCCTAATTGTTCTCTCTACAATATCTTATATATATTTACTATAGCAAACTTGCTAATTAGGTTGGTCTTAGAATCAACATAATTACTACTTGCTCATTTGTTTCACTCATATTTTTTTACATCTGTAGCATGGGGATATAGTACATAACTGAAAAAGTGGTCATGTGTGAAGTTAATTTAAACGAAAATGACATAAGATATCTAGGACCTGGGTTACATGTAATAAACATGAAATTTTTCTTTCTTGTTTTTTATCTTTCATTTCCTTTCCCTTTTTTTTAAATCAAAAAAAGCACAGGGAAGACTCTTTCATAGTGAATTTTATCTTCCCTTCTAGAAATCTCCAGTCTGCACTGGAGGACCCATCCTATTTCTTAATTAGTGACACACACCAGGCAAGTTATAATTAAATGAATACTCCCCACTACTTGCAGGTTAAGTATGCAGTTCATGAAGTCAAGCAGAAGCTTTATGAATGGTGCTCTCAAGTGTAGTCTGTTTGAACTTGTAAATTTATTGCTGTAATGGGATTGCTCCTGGTAACATAGTTTGGAAAACAACCAGAGGGCAAACACCTAAATGTACAGCATATGCCATTACTGACACAATCAAGGGTTGACATCCTGACAGGGATCTATGCTTATGTGACTGAAGTTCCCTGACCTCTGCTGCCAGCTTTGTCCCCATCAAAAGTATTTTACCTGTGATGACAGGGTCATTGTATTCTTTCCCGGGAACAATGAACTTGCTCTTGGGAGAAGGGTCTTGAGTTGAGGAATTTGGTTTGCTAAGATTTTATTGAGACTTTCTGCATCTATATTCATAAGGGATATTGATCAATAGTTTTCTTTTATAGTTGTGTCCTTTCTGAACTTTTGTATCAAAGTGGTACTGGCTTCATGGAACAAGTTGGAGAGGATGTCTTTCTCCTCAATGTTATTGAATAATTTTTGCAGTATATATGCAAGTTCTTTGTAGGTTTGTTAAAATTCGGGTGTGAAGCGGTCTGGGGCATTACTTTTATTGGTTGGAAGATTTTTTTATTTTAGTATTTGATATTGGTCCATTCAAGAGTTCTATTACTCTTGACTGAGCCTAGGGAGCCTGTATGTTTCTGAGAATTTGTCCATTTCCTCCATGTTTTGGGGTTTATGACCCTAGATGTTTTTATTGTATTCTGAGATGAAGTCTTGTATTCCCATGATTTCCATTGTGATTTTCCTTTTTTTATTTTTAATTGAGCTTATTAAAGTCTTTTCTTTTCTGTTTCTGGTCAATCTAGCAAGAGCATTGCCAATTTTGTTTATCTTTTAAAAGAACCAACGTTTTGCTTCATTAACCTTCTGTCTAGTTTTTTGTTCTCAATTTCATTTAGTTTTGCTCTGATCTTGGCTATTTCTTTTGTTCTTCAGAGTTTGGGGATTAATGCAAATTTCTAAGATACATTGTTAATACAGACCAGTCCATTGCTCTTCCATATGTTAGCAATGAAAAATTAGAAATTATGTGCCATTTAAAAGAGCACAAAACAGTGAAATAAAGAGTTCCAAATCTCAAGAAAAAAGATATGAAATCTATATTCAAAAAACACAAACCATTGATAGAAAAAGCAAAGGAGATGAAAATAAGCAAAAACTATTCTGTGTTCATGGACTTGAGGATATTGTTAAGATGAAAATTCTTCCTGACTTGATCTATAAGCTATCTTTATTTTTGCAAGCTATTTGTTGGTATCAGCAATTTTATTCTAAAGTTCATTTGAAATGGGGAATAAACAAAAAAACCAGGACTAGCCAAACTAGCCAACATAGTATTGAACCAAATAACTAAGTTGGATAAATTGCCTGATTTTAAGACTTACTCCAAAGTTACAGTCACTGAGATGCTGTGGTTTGGCAAAATGATAGACACATAAGTGAAAGGAATAAAACAGTGAGCTTAGAAATAGACCCAGATAGCAAATGTACTCAACTAATCTTTGAAAAGTGCAAAAGAAATTCATTAGAGAAAAGATGATATTTTTAAAAACTGTGCCTGGGACAACAGTTATTTGATTTCCATTAAAAAAGAAACACCTTTAACCTTGACACAATCTTCTATCTTTCACAAACATTAACTCAAAATGTATTACAGACCCAAAGGCAAAAATCAAAACATAAAACTTATAGAATAAAATACAGAAAAAATGTTAAGTCACCTTGCATTTGGCAATAAGTTTTTAGATTAAACACAAAATGCATGACCCATGAAATATAACATTGATAATTGGGCTTTATTAAAATTCAATACTTCTCTGAGGTCACTGTTAAAATACTGAAAAAAATAAGCTACAGGCTTGGAAAAAATAATCGCAAAGCACATGCCTGATAAAAGACTGATGCCCAAGACACAGATATATAGTTGGCTCTTAAACCTCAGCAGTAATAAAACCATTCATCCCATTCTAACAACTGGACAAAATATTTTAAAACATCCTGCCAAAGAAAATGTACAGATGAAGAGCTAAAACATGAGAAAATTACCAACATAATATGTTGCCAGGAAATTAAAAATTAAAACAAGGGTATATGACCACACCCCTAGAACAATGGCTGAAATTCCAAAATTTTTCCACATAAATTCCCAAGGATAAGAAGCAAACAGAATGCCCATTCATGGTTGTTGAGAATGCAGAATGATACAGCCACTGTAAAAGCAGTTTGGCAGCTGTCTTAGTCCACTTGTGCTGCAGAATACATTACACTAAGTGACAAAGCATGAGAATTTATTTCTCAGTTTTGGAGGCTGGGAAGTGCAAGAGGCTGGGGGTGCCAGCATTTGGTGTATGGTGAAGTCCCTCTTGCTGCCACCACATGGCAGAACATATAAGGGCAAGAGAGGCCAAATGCTGAGTGAAGCTGCTTTTTAAAGGCTGAATCTCACTCATGAGGAAAAATCCCTCATTGCATAATAATCCCCAACTATTAATACCATGTGTGGATTTTGGGGGGGACACATTCAAATCCTAGCAGCAGCCTCATACACGGCAACACTTGGTACTGCCATAGGATTCATTAATTACACTTTTAGGAATCTACACAACTGATTTAAAAAAAAAACATGAAATTCATAAATGAGTGTTTACAACAACTTCATTTATAATTTCCCAAAATTTTAAACAACCAAGATACTGGTCAATTGGTGATTGGGAAAAAATAAAACTGCAGTATATCCATGCAAGGGAATACTATTCATTAATAAAAAGAAATGAGCTATGAAGGCATAAAAACATAAGGATAGATAGTATGTATTGTTCAGCAAAGCAAACCACTCGGAGATATGTATAATATATTCCCAATTATATGACATTTTGGAAAACTTAAAAGTTTAGAGGCAGTAAAATGATCAGCGATTGCCAGACATTTGGGGTAAAAGTGACGGCTGAATAGGGGAAAGACAATTAATCCTTTAGGGCAATGAAGGTATAATGTTGTAATTATGAATATATGACCTTATGCATTTGTGAAAATCCATATAATTGTATAGTACAGATAGTGATCACTAATGCATACAAATTTATATAGAAAGTCAGGGTGAACGTCATAAAATCTAACCCTACGGCATGCACATTTATAAACAACCTCACTGAAGGAGGTATGTGTAGGTGGGCAGAAAGTTACTAACCTAAATAACATTGGAAATCAGTGGAGTCTAAATCTAAAGGAAGAAGGAACTGCCTGTAAGCACTATAGTTGATAAAGTTGTATTCCATGAGGGTATAGGTTAACAATACTGTATCATTATACCTGTGTATTATACCTGAACTGAGTAAATAGATGGACAAGGTGAGAGCCAGTTGTTTATTCCTGGAAGGGACATTCACAGATAAACCACCTGCTCTTAGATAGATTAGTATCCATACATATACTTTCTTGCTGTATCAGCTGAGATAGTCAGATGAAATAGCACCTTCATAGAGGTATACTTAATGCCGCATCTTGATTTCTGAGTCTACTGTCCCCAAAAGGGAACCAAGGATAACTTAGATCAACGGTTGAAACTGGCAGGAAGTATACAAGATGACCCTTCAGTGTTTTATGGTACCAGAAAATAAGGAAGTGTTCAAACAAACAATCAAAAACAAACAATCAAAAAAAAAAAAAAGAAAAGAAAAGAAAAGAAAGAAAAACACACACACAGTGGTGAGAATTTTTTAAAAGGATACAGAAGTCAAATCATAGAATTTTCAGTAGAAAAGCTAGAACACTTTGAGCAACATTAAAAAGTAGTATTGGATATAACCAAAAGTATACAATACAGATCCTTGAGTCCATATTGACATATATAAGTGATAGGGTGCGTAAATAAAAAAAGAAACAGATTTCTCATACAAGCGAATTCTACACAATGTTTTTTAGGTACTGTATTCTGTAGATGGAGCCTAACTCCGAACTCCTTCCTGAAGGGCTATGATAATGACATTATTCCAAAAAGTACAGTATGAAAGGAGAGGACAAAGAAAGAGTGACTTTACAATGAAGAACATTGACAGGTACTACCTCAAGCTAGGAACTCAAGGTTAGGATCAAAATCAAGAAGTCATAATGATGGGATGTTCCTTTGATGTGGTGTGATGAAAATGGCACTTTATCTCTGTGACCTTACAATAAATCGTATTCCCCGTGTAATCACGATGAAATGCTAAGACAAACATTCTGCAAAATACCTGAATAGTATTTCTCAAAATATTTAAGGCTATAAAGAGCAAAGCAAGTCTCAAACCATCAGAGTTTAGAGAAGTCTAAAGAGAAACAAAAAGTAAATATAACATGAAATAAAGAAACCTGAATAAAGTAGTTATAAAGTTAGTTAATAATAACATATCAATATCTTTTTATTAATTACAACAAATGTGTTCATACAATGTAAGATGTTACTATAAAGGAAACTGGGTCAATGAAAACTCCATACTGCCCTCTCCCTTTTTCTAAAAATAAAACTTTTCTAAAAAGTAAGCTTATAAAAATGAAATGTAATCAATTTATGCAGAAATGTAAAATGCTAAACATTCAAGTATTTCAATATCAAGAAAGTTTTTATAATTTCTGACACAGATTACAAAGGTATATCACAATTGACTCTGAGAAATTAAATAGAACATGTGAGAACAAATATTTCTAGAATTCAAGATGTTTTTGAAAATCAAAATATATCAAAGAAATCTTTTTTCAAATGAAAATTTTAAATCTTGTGCTCTTAAACACTTAAAAAAGAGAGAGAGAGATGAAGATTACCAAGAATAATTTGTTGAAATAGGTGGCATATACCTGTATGTGTATAGATAGAGATGCATGGAAGGATAAATAAACTTTCTTTATAGCTGTGTCTCTAATTTCATAAATTATACCAAAGTCATGCTTGGTATTTATATGTCTTATCTCAAGAATTTAGAGTTACTATGCTCATGGCTAGAAAGTTCCAGAAAAGGTCTGTTATAAAGTGTATATCTGATTATAAACCTTTTTTCTTGTTGTTGCTGCTGCATCTCTTTCCTTTCCAAGAATTAGAAGGGCTACTATAGTTTCTGCCACATACCTATGGCTAAGACTGATGGCACAGTTTCACAGACACTAGTCAAGAAAAATAGCTTGTGTTCTACTACCAGTAAGGCTTGCTCCGAGGGTGAGAGGCATATGTATAAAAGTATGTATATGTATGTGTATGTGTGTCTGTATATCAGTGTGTATATGTAGGTATATATGTATACACACACACTCACGCACTCCATGAGCAACAAGAACAGAATCTATTTTGGAAAGCCCCCGACTATTTTCATTGAACCTCTACTCTAGTTAGCATGAACTAGAAGTGATAGAGTCAAATGGAGGGACCCACCCAAATAGAATGTCCCACCCAAGAAAAATGGAATGTGCTGCCCCCTACCCTTCTGACCCTTTAAATTTCCATGTACTTTAACCTACGTGCTGTGTCCTTCTAGAGCTGGGCTCACCCACACTTTGTGGAAATAAAGGCCAACATCGCCCACGCAGAATCTGCACTCCGTTTCCTTTGGGGAAGTGCCTGTGGCTCAAAGGAGTAGGGCACTGACCCCATATGCCGGAGGTGGTGGGTTCAAACCCAGCTCTGGCCCAAAACTGTTTCCTTTCATTTCACCTTTCAGAATAATCTTTTTGTTTCAGTCTTTGACCTTTCAGGAAGTTGTAACTATTGTAACCCAGAACATGGTTTCAAAATGTTATTCAAATCATGACAAACCTATAAGACAGTATAGAACAGGCACTCCAGGATCAATGCACAAAGGTTCACTGTCCTATGGTACTGAGGGCCTAGATGACCCAGGCCAAGCCCAAGAGTAGCAAAAAATCATGTAGGCAAGCTTGTGAACCAGGGTCAAGTTTCCAGGATGCTGCTGCAACATACTGGGAAGAGAACTGCACCTGAAAACACCTGGAGTTTTTCACCATCCAGGTCTTCTCTCTCTCTCTCTCTTTTTTCATTTAATCATAGCTGTATACATTAATGTAATCATGGGATACAATGTGCTGGTTTTACATACAATTTGTAATGCTTTCATCAAACTGGTCTACATAGCCTTCATGGCATTTTCTTAGTTATCATGTTAAGACATTTATATTCTACACTTAGTAAATTTCACATGTACCCTTGTAAGATGCACTGTAGGTGTGGTCCCACCAATAACCCTCCCCCCACCCATCTTCCTTCCTCCCCTCCCTCTCCCCTTTCCCCTTCGGTCTTTTATCAGTCCATTCTCCTCGCCCATGTAGGGATCACTGCAAAACTTACTCTTTTCCCTTGGTTGATTTGTTGAAAGATCAACTCACGATTACATCAGATGAAAATGAGAGGTATTTCCGAATACCATGTACTTGGAGGAACCCCAAGAATCATTACCCAATGTTTCAATGATGGCCAGATACCTTTATAGATGCCTTTCTGAAGGGATAGGGGAGAAGGTGGTGTATGGGAGCAGCAAGTGGTTGCTAGGAGGGATGAATAGGTGGGGGACACAGATTGAGTTCTAAATTAACCTGAGAGACAGGTATTGTGTTTTAAATGATTTGGGCCAAGTCTGCTAGCATTCAGAGGGAGGAAAGGAAGTCCCTTGCACTCTTTGGTCTTCCCTTGATCAGATCAGTCTGGTTTTATGTAGCTAGATGGACAGTACCTTCTAATGCTTTCTGATTGTGAATAGCCCTTAATTCAAAATAATCTTTATGTTAAGTAGTCATAATTTGGGGTAAAATTTCCTTAGTTCCTCCCCCCTAAATACTTCCTTCCACTCACAGCTCATCAATTTAATAACCACAGCTTAACTCTAATTTTCATTTTTCTATGTTTCCTCCTGAGACTTAGGCAAATATACTTTCTGAATTTCCTAAATTTCCATAATGCCGGCAAGTATCACACCAATTAGCACTCATATCTTGACTGCTGTTTTTACTTTTTGTTTTTATACATACATAGTTTTATTTCTCCCAACTAAACAAATCTCCTAAATGAAAGTTTTTGCCAATACGTCTTTGAGTTGCTCTCATAGTTGAATCTGTAAAAGACGTAAGGAGTATCTGGAGAAGATTATTTTAAATATAACCTCCCTGACTTGTAGCTGTGAGTAAAGACTATTTCAATGAACCCAAGCATCATTAACTGAAAATGGAAATCTATGGCCTATGAATTACATATGTAGACACCAATTCTGTTTTCTGACCTTGCTCTAATAAACATCACAGCAGGATGTATTTTTTTTTTTTTTACATTTCTAAGTGCTGAAAACATTTAGAGTACCAGACTGATCAAGGGTCTTTGCCATAGAGCTTTTATCAGACTATATGATTTCGATTTTCTAGCTGAGAGATGAAGCTTATGTAATAACATGTCACAAAATCGTCTCAACATATAAGCTCAAGTAGGCTAAAGAAGGATGTTTTACTTAACTGCATGGAGTCCGCAAAATCGGAAAAATGAAGTTTATGGCAAATTTACAAGTTAGGTAAAGTCTTAACCATGTTTATGCTTCCTTCCAAGATAATAATAATGATAATGAAGAAAAAAATTAGGGCAAAGCCATGGCGTTCAGGAAGTGGAATATAGAAATAGGCCTTCATTAGAATGACTATCCGAGACTTTTTGTTGAAGTACACAAAAAATCATATTTGCATTTGCAGCATGAAATGTTATTGAAACTAAACCAGATGTTACATTCATATTCAAAGCCGTGAAGCCTTCCTAGCTGTGACAGTGCATTAGCAAACACAGTAAAATAAACAATATGATAATGCTGAAATGTTCTGCTTGCTGCCAACCCAGAATAAGGAAACCAAAGGAGACTGTAACTGGTATTTAACTGAGGAAACTGGGATAAATCCAATATAGATATGGCACTATCGAGAATATGCTCTAAAGTCAATCCAAACACAAAACCCAACTTGGGCTTTATTTATTTATTTCTGTTATAGATGATTAGAAATACATTTTAAGGACCTAAGGCAGTGGTTCTCAACCTTCCTAATGCCACGGAGCCTCAAATACAGTTCCTGTGGGTCTCGACCCAGCGGTTGAGAACTGCTGACCTAAGGCTTTAGCTGAACCCCTAAGAATTAAATTGAAAAATACCTTTTGCTCACTTTTTAGGGATTGTTTTTTTTTTTTCCAGATTTGCTTGAAAAAATGATTCTGAAACTCTTCAGAGAACTAAAAGCAGCCCTGACATTTGATCCAATAGTCTCACCAAATACCAAATTTAAATACCAAAGGTAAAGAAGCCCTTTCATCAAAAAGACACCTACATTCAAATATTTATTGTAGCATAACTCACAATTGTGAAGATGTGGAATCGACCCAAGTGCCCATCCATTGATGAGCTGGTCAACAAAATGTGCTGTATGTATTCTGTGAAATACTACTCAGCAGTGAAGAAAGATGAAGCAAGGCCTTTTGCAACAATGTAGGTGGAACTGAAGAACATTATCCTCATTCAAGTATCTAAAGAATAGAAAAACACCACCTATACTCATTATTAAATTGGAACTCACCAGGGAGCACACACATCCACAGAGGCACGTACATCTCAGTGAAAGTCAAACAGAGAGTGGAGGAAAGGTGGGTCCAGAAAAAGTCCTACCTACCGATACAGTGAACTCTATCTGGGTGATGGGAACACTTAGAACTCTGACTTACATCTAACAAAAGTGATCCATATAAACAAAAGCCTTTGCACCACCATAATATTTCAAAATAATTAAATTGAATTAAATTAAAAAAATGAATTTTGTGAGCAGAGTTCAAAACATCAAGTGACTTTCTGTGTATATTATATTAATGCTCTATTTTTTACTATACATGATATCTGGTATGACCTAGTATGGCCAGGTCAAGACAGCATAATGGGAAAGACATGAACTTTCCCGTTAGCTCTCAATCCAAATCACAGTCAAAAATATTGAAGGAGCTCAGGAAATTTCACCCCAAAATAAATCAGCTTGGTACAAAGAATTTTCTGAATTGAAGGCCCTTAGAGATCAGCAGGCATTGGGAGGGGCTTTCCTTCTATTTGTATAAAGCCAGACGGACCCATCAAAAAGAACAATGACTTCCCTTTCCCTCCCTGTTATCTCAAAGTATTATAGGAAAGGAGATCAGGAATTTAACCAGATCTGGCCCAAATCATTTTAAATATAATACCTGTCACTCAGATTAATTTAATTTCCAAAGAGAATCATTTACAAGTCAGTCTGTCTCCCCCCATCCATTCATTTTCCCAGGTATTATATTCATCCTCCCTAGTAACTATTTATTGACCCTCAACAGAATCACCTATATTTCTCATTCTCCCCTCTCCTCTACAGGGAGGGTACATAAATTTTCGTACCCCACTGGGATATTGGGTAATCACTTTGATTCTTTCTGTGCAAGTAGTGAATAAATCTCTCTTTCTCTTTTTCTTTTGAATAGCCTATGGCACTCAGTATTCCCACTCTTTCTCTTTTTGGATCTGCCTTATTGTGAGTTGATCTTTCAGCAAAGCTTCTGGCACAAACGGAAATTTTCCCCTCACTCCTACGATATAATAACAAGAAGAAAACAAGTCTCAGTAGTGTTCTCCTCCTTAAAATAAACATGATGATTACCTGATAGACTAGGATGTGAGGGTCCTGAAAACAATGTAATACCAAAGGCATATCAAGCCAGATGCCTGGCACCCAAATGGCATTAAATGCTGATTCTTATTTTATGTTTTTAGTCTAAAATTAGGTCCATAGAAAAAAATTTCAAGAGAACCAATTTGGCAGGTAGAGAGATATAAACACATGAAGCTCTTCTACTGCCTGTGAAGCATCTGTGAGTATTTTATGATACCCTACTAAAAATGCTTCTTTGGAGCAAGGGAGTCTTCAAAGGACCAAAGCTAGGTTATGTTTTTTTTTTTTTTTTTTTTTTTTGTGAACTGATGCTCCACTTTCCTCTGCAAATATTTATTAGCATTGGGCTACAATATTGGACATTTAGTAAATCAGTGATTTAATAGTCAAATTAAAATAAATCACACTAATCCATAGGTTTGGCACAGGATTCTAGGGGAGGTTAGTGAGATTCATGGCTGAGGGTAATTGTCATGCTCTACTCAGAATTCCCCTCTCTCTGCTTGAGCTTAGTTAGGGTGTTAGGTCCATCATACCTCCTTACTACTAATAGCTAAAGCTGTTTCTCAGTGAACACTTCATTCAAATAGCCATTTACACAGATCTGCCATTTTCCTCCTCCCAATTCAACTGATACATAATTTAAAATCTCTTTCTTAGACCGTGTGCAGTGGCTCACGCCTATAATCCTAGCACTCTGGGAGACCGAGGAGGGCGGAATGGACTGAGCTCACAGGTTCAAGACCAGCCTGAGCAAGTGTGAGACCCCCGTCTCTAAAAAATAACCAGGCATTGTGGTGGGTGCCTGTAGTCCCAGCTACTTGAGAGGCTGAGACAAGAGATTCCTTGAGCCCAAGAGTTTGAGGTTGCTGTGAGCTATGAAGCCATAGCACTCTACCAAGGATGAAAAAATGAGAGACTCTGTCTCAAAAATAAATAAATAAATAAAATCTCTATCTTAATGATCCACACCAAAAATATGGCAATCTTAAAGCATTGTGTAAATAACATAATAAAAGAACATGGAAAGACTGAACTGATCATAGTTATGCAAATCAGGAATATTTATTGGGTATTTACTAAGTTCTAGGCCCTATTTTAAATGCTAATTTGCCTCAACAATTTTATTGTTATGTTAACTCAGTAAAGTAGGTACCTTACTTACCCCTGTTTTATACACAGAGCACAGAGGAGATAATGTAAATGGTGACTCAACTGTGTTCCCCAAACTTATAGTATATTGAAGCCATAAGCTTCAATGAGACTGTATTTGGATATAGGGCCTCTAAGGAACTAATTAAGTTAGATGAAGTCTTAGGAGTGGGGTCATGAAGTGCTAATACAATCTTCTTATTATAAGAAGAGAGAGCTCTCTCCATCTCTGTGTGCACACAGGCTGAGACGGCCATGCTAGGGAGGACATTGCAAGAAGGTGGGTTGTCTGCAAGGCAGGAGGAGCGGCTGCACTAGAAACTGAATTTGGTAGAGATCTTGGACCTCTCAGCCCGCAGAACTTTGAGAAAACAAATTTCTATTGTTTAAGCCACAATCCATGGCATTAAGCCCACAATCCATGGGCTGTTTCAGCAGCCCAAATTAACAATCCAGCTAAGTAATAAGCCAGGGTTTTGACCCAAGTTGTCTGAATTCAAACCTGGTCTCTCAATGACAAGTGTATGTCCCCCTTCATGGTCTAACCTTTCCAAACACAGTGGCAAAAGCTGTGGCAGTCACACATGTTCCTTCCATTCCTTTACCTTTCTTAGGTATCTTGCAATTAAGTGGAGTCATGTAACTAGCTCTGGCAAATTGGCAGTTGGGGGAAGCACTGGGCATCACGTCCAGGCTGAGGCATGGACGAGCTGGCACATCCTTCTCAGCAATATCTTCATAGTCTCCCCACCTGGGAGGTCTGTATGTTCCAGATGGTGTGGCAACAAGAAGGTAGGGCCTTCAGTCTGGTGCCTGAGTGGCTGTGTGGAGCGGAAACAGACCAACCTATACACAGTGCATATTGAATGTGGAATGAATAAGAAATAAAATGCAGAGAAATTATTATCTCAGGATATCCCAGCTTATCACTGTCCACTCTCAAAATTGATAAGTTGTTTTGAATAAAACAGCAGTTTTATTATCTTTCTGTCTACCTATCAGTCAACTTTCTATCTACAAAATAAAACATACATTTCAAATGTCCACAGACTACTATCTGATCATAATGAAATAAAAAAAAATGAATGCAAAAGGACAATTTTACTGGCCCTGAAAGAAAGAAAAAAGATATATGTGTGTATATCTCTCTATATATTAATAAGTTAAAAATAAAAAATAACAAAGTTAATCTCAATCACTTTGCCTATTAAAGTAAATACACACTGAATACCGGATTCTATACTGAAATAGGAATCAGCTACTGTAAACTTGTCTTCCAGATCTCTAATACTTTTTTATACATATTCTATCCACATTTGAAAATTTTCAAAATTTGTACACTGAGCACTAATTTGAGCTAAATTCACCTTCAATCTATTTTTTTTTTTTTTGAGACAGTCTTAAACTGTTGCCCCAGGTAGAGTGCTGTGACGTCATAGCTTACAGCAACCTCCAACTCTTGGGCTCAAGCATTCCTTTTCCCTCAGTTTTTCTATTTTTAGTGGAGAGGGGGTTTCATATTTTGCTCAGGCTGGACTCGAACCCGTGAGCTCAAGCTATCCATCTGCCTCCACCTCCCAGAGTGCTAGGGTAATAGGCATAAACCACTGCACCCAGGCTTACCTTCAATTTTTTATCAACCCTTTAATTGGTTTCAAAATTTTGTAATTTTTTCACAAATTTCAGGAACTCTAATACTTGGCCTTTCATTTAGTCCTTTTTAATATAATATTATTACATTTTTGAATGCAATAACCTCTTTAATTTCTCTGAGGAAATTAATCAGAATAATTTAAAATTTCATTTGTTCTTATTGTAATTTCTCCTACCCTCAAGTGTGAGGTGTTAGTTTGTTCATTTATGTCATTTATGTTCCTCTCTTTCATTGATATCTTTGCCAAATATTAATTGATCCTTGATTGGTTTCTTCACCAATCTGATCATCTTGAAATTCTTCATTTTCTTTTTGGGACTTTGTTTTTTCTATTCTGTTCTTCTTCTTCTTTTTTTCTGAGACAGAGTCTCACCCTGTTACCTTGGGTAGAATGCTGTGGCATCACAGTGATCTCAAACTCTTGGGCTTGAGCAATCCTCTTGCCTCAGCCTTCCGAGTGACTGGGACTATAGGCATGTGTCACTACACCCAGCTATAGGCATGTGTCACTACACCCAGCTATTTTGAGTAGAGACAGAGGTCTCACTGTTGCTCAGGCTGGTTGGTCTCAAACTCCTGAACTCAAGCAATCCATCCACCTTCCAGAGTGCCAGGAATACAGGCATGAGCTAATGTGCCCAACCATTTTTTGTCCTTTCAAAGATAACTTTTCTAACACCATTGTGAATTTTTTACTTTATTCACTATTATTATTATTATTGTGTGATCCACTGTGGTTTTAAGAGAGAACAATGTTAAACTTGTATGCTTTGTTTACCATCTTGATTCAGAATCCTGCTTTCAAATCCTTTAGGGTAAAATTGTTTCCATCTTGTAGCTCAGATTTATCCTTAATTGGTTGAAGATCCCAGTTCATCAGACACACCTCAGGTCTGGCTCACACAGCCCCTACCAGGTACTGGATTCTAGTCAAAAGAGAGCACCTACCCCTTCAGTTTCATGTCCGTCCTTAAGTGTTTCAGCATGCATTTTTATCTGACATCAGTGCACACATATCTGTCTGTAGAAGTCATAAAGCCTAAACAATTAGCACTACTGGATCTACTGGGGTTTAAACTTGAATTATTGCTTTATTATCCTCCATTGTGCATTATTCACTGAGAAAAATGACACCTGGATGGTGCCCTTTCTCCTGTTTTATAAATATTCATTTCTTCCTGGTGATATAAAAAGATTGAAATGAAAGTTTCAGGTTTTCCTGGGGAAAAAAACAAAGAACGGCAATTTCCAATTACTGTGCTGCTTATCACAAATGCAGTTTCATTTGCCTGATGGCTTCATTGACTGGTGTCAGGATAATGCCAAGTAGAGTGTTTTGCTAGCTTAATGCCACCCACAGAGCTAGACAAAATATTGCTTTTCACAGGCATTACAAAAATAGTAGCTACTAATTGTGCTGCTCAACCATCAGCCGATCAAGCTGAAGAAAACAAGGAACGTGGCATTTACAATTTAGGAAGCCACTTTCCTCAGACTTTAGGCATTAATGCACAATATAAGCTCAGACTTGGGAATATTTACCAAATTCCTTTCAGTGTCCTGATTTACTGAATATACTTACTGTATGTCAAAGGAGTAAAATTCCAAAGAAGTTTGAGGACACTGACTGAGATTTACTCGGACATTATAACTTAATGTTGTTTTTCTAGTTTGGTATAATGTACTCAAAGTTTAAATAAAATTTAGCATTCAATTTTAACAATGACCATACATAATCACTGGCATTTGTTTAGCCTTCAGCTTTAACAATGACCACACATAATGATAGGCATTTATCTTCAATAAGCATATGTTGGTATTTATGCCATGTCAGGTACTATTCCAGATAGCATAGAATATAAAATGGTGATTTTAGAATTCTGTTTCTAAGTTTTAAAGCATGCTAGATTTTAAAATACAAGGAATATAATGGTAAACGTTTTCTATAAAAACAAACTGGGACTAGCTTGTGAAAGACCTTGAATACCTAAGTTGAGGGATATAGATGTAGAAGGGGCTATTGAAGACATTACCCTAGAGAATGGCACAGCATGTCTATTCCTTAGAAATTTTGTCTCAATTCATAGTCACCAGATGGCCAATGGGAGTATTTCAAAGATGACCATAGTTTTATTCAGCAATGAGATACATAGCACATTTTGGGGGATGAGTTTATGAACTTAATTTTCTGACCTTGTATCCATGACAGACCATGTAGGATGGCTGGAGAGCAGAAAGGTATAATCACTAGCATAGAGGCAATGCAGTTTGTTTGTTTTTTAATATGCCAGTAATGGCATTATTGTTATTATTCAGTATCAATTATATCTGTTTCCCTATTCCATGTCTGTAAGAGGTCTCCTCATGTCATTTGGGTGACTCTGATGGCACCATTCTAAAAGAGCTGGGAAAGGGCAGAAGTTATCTCTGGCTTAAGTAAGGTCTTGCCTCTTTTGCCTCCTTTATGCTACCATAGGTAAGAGTGATTTGAGGGGAGAGTGGGAGAGTCAAAAGATTGGCATCCAGATTTCATGAAAGGTACAAGGTCTGACAATTAACTTCATTAATTTGCCATTAAGCACTTAGGTTGGCAGCACTGTACAAACAACTCAGTAAAGTTTTATAACCTTGGTATATCACTATCTCACACCTGTACTCATGTCAACATGTGGCAGTGTTGAGCTGGGCAGCATTCATTATTATTGTGCGTTTTTGTGTGCCTTCACAAAAATGTTGGAGCTTGAATTAGAGCAAAAAACAAACATTAAATTCTTGTTAGACTTCGCAAAAATAGAAGTGAAATTAGGGACATGTTAGTCCAGGTGTATGGGGATAATGCCATGAAGAAAATGGCTGTACAAAGGGATTAAATGCTTTTAGAGTGAAAATGTTTTAAAGAGTCAAAGAGATGTTACTAACGTTTTTTGACAGCAGAGAGATTATTAATTATGAATTTGTACTAACTGGACAACAGTTAACCAAGTTTGCTATTAGTAAGTACTAAAAATGCTGCATGAAAAAGTTAGGCAAAAACAACCTGAACTAGTCACCAGCAACTCATAGCTCTTGCCTCACCACAGTGCACCAGCTCACATGACACTGTCTGTGAGGGAGTTTTTAGTCAATAAGCAAATAACTGTATTGGAACACCCTTCCTATTCACCTTATCTTTCCCTCAGTGATATTTTTCTTTACCTGAAGATAAAAGAAATATTGAAAGGTAGACATTTTGATGACATTCAGGACATCAAGGGTAATAGGCAATAGCTATTATGATCATTCCAGAAAATGTGTTCCAAAATTTCTCTGAAGTGTGGACTAGGTGCTGACATCAGTGCATAGCTTCCCAAGGGGAGCACTTCAAAGTTAACCACAGTGATACTCAGCAGTGAGGCATGTAGCACTTATTCTGGGATGAATTCATGAACTTAACTGTCATAATTCCACCTCTCCAGAGCCTTTCAGATATTATACTCTTTTCCTTCACATCACACTTCTCTCCAAGGTCAGAAAGGCTCACAGTATGATACCCTGCACTTTGACACAGACTGAACCTAAGGTGAAGCGGGTGACCAGATGTTAATCATCTCTGACACATCTCTGTAGGTGGATAAATCCAAGAGGCAATGTAGTTTTGCAACTAATTATTAGCCTGTCTCTTTCTGTCTCAGAAAGAGATAGAGTACTGCTTAATTCGTAGCAGTTTATTTAACGAGTTTGAAATTGACCATTAAACTTGTCAGTTGACACTCCCCCTTCAATATTAAGAGCTGATGTCCCATGTGATAAATAGAAACTTTAGTTCAATAGCTAAAAGCACACATTTCGAGACCTCAGTTTAAATTCTGGGTCTACCAATGTAAGTCAGATGACCTTAAGCGAGTTACTTAAACTTTCTAGCCTCTGTTTCTTTACCAAGGAAGGTATGAGTGACACCACATAGAATTGTCTTTAAATTTAAACAAAAACCTACATATTTAAGGCAGAAATTGGCAAATACTAATGGGTCAAAATTTTAGTCATTTTAATATAGAAAAATGAATGTCAAAACCACTTTGTAGGAATCTATTTTCACTCTTATGCAGAACTGGAATATATGACAGGGATCAAAGTAAAACTTAGTATCGATTTTGTAAATTCAGCTGCACGGCATTTTTCTCTTACTAAGTATTAAGGAACAGTTTTAATCCATATGGTCTCTAATACATGAACATGTAGTAGTTTAAATAGTACGTTTGTTTTCATGGGGTTTTCACTGAATTTGTTAAAAAATTAAACACTTAAAAATAAATAAATAAACATTCCAATAAAGTATTTGCAGAATCCCAGAAGCATTTATGAGGAATTCCAATCTTTTCTGAAACACAATAAAACTAAAAATAAAAAAATTTTAAAAAACAATTAATAATAAGAATGCAATGTAACCCCTGTCCCTCTCTCTCATTTTACAATTGGGAAACACCCTGGGAAAGAAAAAGAAAAGACTAGCTCAAATGGACATGTCCAGTCAGCTGCAAAGCTGCACCTTGTTCTCCTTTGCTCTTGGGAAGATACAGAGCCAGGGAGCCCGATGCTCTTCTGATAACTAAGACTCTCCAGGCAGCACTTCCTCTGTGTCACCAGCTTTGCTCTGAAGACTGCTCAGTTGTTATTGTCTCCATTTCATTTTTCTTAGTAAAGCTGTGGAGAAAAATGAATCATGTGATCAAAATCCCCAGAAGTACAATTTCCCAAATGGTAAGGCTTTGGTCATATTTTTTCGTTATTGACTATCTGACACCTAAGACAGAGCCCAGCTTATTATTAAATTCTTTTTTTTTATTGTGGGGCATTCATTGAGGGTACAAGAAACCAGGTTCCACTGATTGCATTTGTTAGGTAAAGTCCCTCTTACAATTGTGTCTTGCCCCCAAGAGGTGTGTCACATACTGAGAACCCTCCTTCTCTCTCTCTCTGCTCTCCCCTCCCCTCCAGCACCATGTACTAGGTCATTAATTGTCCTCATATCAAAATTGAATACATAGGATTCATGCTACTCCATTCTTGTGATGCTTTACTAAGAATAATGTGTTCCACTTCTATCCAAGTTAACACAAAGGATGTAAAGTCTCCATTTTTAATGGCTGTATAGTATTCCATGGTATACATATACGGCAGCTTGTTAGTCCATTCCTGGGTTAGTGGGCATTTAGGCTGTTTCCACATTTTGGCAATTGTAATTTGAGCTGAGATAAATAGTCTAGTGCAAGTGTCCTTGTGGCAAAAGGATTTTTTTTCCTTCTGGGTAGATGCCTAGTAATGGGATTATAGGATCAAATGGTAGGTCTAACTTGAGTTCTTTGAGGGTTCTCCATACTTCCTTCCTAAAAGGTTGTATTACTTTGCATTCCCATCAGCAGTGTAAAAGTGTTCCTTTCTCTCCACATCTGCAGAGAACTGAAGGGTTCAGTCAGCAGTCAGTGAGAAACTGAGCCTCCTACAATCACTCGAGTGACCCTGAAGCATGTCCTCCAGCTCTGCCTGTTAGCCTGGCCAGCCCCTTGACCATCATTTGGGGAGGACCATCCATCTACCCTTACTCCAGGACACCGGACCCACAAAAATGATAAGATAGTGAATGTTTTATGATGCAACCTGTCAGAGAAATTTTTATACATGTTTAGATAACTAACATAGTGATTTAAGTTACCTAGAAATATGTGTATCACAACAGTTGAAATAAGGAGTTATTATTTCCAATAGTTATTTGGATATGTTTAGTTTCTACACTAAAGTATGAACATTCACTTCTTAGAAGGGGCCCTTATCAACAATTCAATAAAAACTTCCTCTGTGGGTCTTTACCCGTGCCTCGCTGTACAGAGTTTGATTTGGACATATAAAACCATTTTCCACCACCAATAGGAAGGAATTTCTAATTGTTGAAAACTCAAAGGCTCAAACGATGCCCATATTAGTAATTATTTTCCCATAGTGCCATTAATAAAGTAAAAAACATTTGTTGTTCTGGCAGAAGACTAATTGATAGGAGAAAGAAAAATAAACAAATTACAGAGTTGGTAATCCTATTGTGATAAAATGCTTTAATGCAAAAATTACATTGTAAAGCTGGATCATATAATTTCAGGGAGAGGCTTTTTAGTGTACATTGCACATTAAAATGCATTTGTATGTGCATTTTAATTTGATGAATGGTGACACCTTCCCATTCAAAATGCCAAGTAGTGGTTGACAAAGAGTTCAAGAGACTGAAACTAAACAAAAGGAAACTATGTGTGTAAATTTTTTTGATCTCCCATCAGATCATGCTGGGGTCATATCTGAAAACTCTTGCTAAGGTACCCAAATAAGTGTCTAGTATACATGTTCACATTATGCATTCTATTTATGTAGCTATAAACATTTTTTTTTTAATTTTAGAAACATTGTATTTTAAAGTGTACTAGGTCCTGGTTGCTGGTAGCAGAAATAAGAGAAAGTATTTCTTCCTGTGATTTCATTTGCATGCAATAACAGTGGCTTGTACTAGAGTGGTAGTTATGAAAGTTGTGAAAAGTAAAAAAAAAAAAATCATTAGGACTAGGATATTTTTGAAAGTGTAGTTGACAGGTTCATATATCCGATATGGATGGTAAGAGAGATAGAGGATCCCAGATTGAAACCAAACCAAACTTTGTCCTGAAGACTGGAGCAATCAGTATTATTATTAGCTGTAACCAAGAACTCTACCAGATTAACAGGTGTTGGGCAGTGAGTCCGGAGTTCCTTTAAACTTGTATTAGTTATTTACTCCTAAATATGGATGTTGAGTAGGCTATTGTATCTATTAACCCGACTTTGAGTGTAGAGGTTGGCAATGAAGATGCAAATTTGGGTGTCACCTAGATAATTGTGTTATTCACACCCTCCTCAATGGCCCCAAATGTTTCCTGCCTCCTGGTATTCACAGCCTTATTTGGTCATCTTTCTCATTTTATCAGCGTTGGTATGGGTGACTAACAGAATGTGGCAAAAGGGATGGTTCATCACTTCTGAAATTAGGTTATTATATTGGGGTTCTCCAGAGAAACAGCATGCCAGGGATGTCTCTCTGTGTGTGTGCATGTACAGGGATAGGAGAGGAGAGAGAGATTGAGCAATTGATTGTAAGAAATTAGTTCATGTGATATGGAGGCTACCCAGTCCAAGATCTGCAGGGTGGGCTGTCAGGCTGTAGAACCCAGAAAAAATCAGTGTCACTGTTCAAACCCAAAGGCCACCTGCTCGATGAGTTCTTTCCTGCTCAGGGCAGACCAGCCTTTTAGTTCTGTTCAGGCTTTCGACCAACTGGACGAGATCCACCCTTGTCATGTTGAGCAATCTACTTAATTCAAAATCCAAAAATTAAAACGTTAATCTCATCCAAACACATCCTCACAGAAAAATCCATAAAAATAGATGACCACTTACCATGAAGCTGTGGTCCGCTAAAGCAGCACATAAAATTAACCATGTTCGTTATAAGACACCATGCTTCCTTTTTGCTTTCCCTTGGATCATTTATTTCGGGGGATACCATGTTATGACGATACTTAGGTAGCCCTGTGAAGAAATGCGGGTGGTGAGGAATTGACTGTTCTGCCACACAATTGAGCCATCTTTGAAACAAGTCCTTCGTACTATCCAACCTTCAAATGTCCTCCTGTATAGTTAAGAGTTTGACTGAAACTATATGAAAGAGTTGGACTAAATACCTCCAACTAGGCTGCTCTATAGTCTGCTTACCCTCAGATAATCTGCAATGTAATAAATGTGTATTGTTTATAGCTGCTAAATTTGTTATGTAGCAATAGATAACTAATGCAATGGCATTTAAAGGCACTGGTCTGGAGAGATCGTCTGAGAGTAAATGTGTGTAGCATAGTGTTGGAACCCTTGCCTGAGGCCTGCCTGTGTTCACATATCAGGAGCAGAAGGAGAAAAGATACGGCTATATGACTTGGGCAAATTACTAGCATTTAGTTTCTCAATCCATTGAATGGAGATAAAAGTAACTTACAGTGATGCGTGCAAAAATTAGTGAGGTGACATCAGAAACGTATATAATACAGTGTCTGCAAAATAATAAGCATCTCAATTGGCCTTATTTTTCCTCTACCCTATTTACTGTACTTTTAGGTTTTCATTCTCACTGACAAGACAGAATCTGAGGTTTTGGTGAGCTGTGTGCAAAATTTTCAGAATTATTTTAAAATTAGGCTGTCTGTACTCTTTTTACCTGTCTTCCTTTGTCTTTAAATTGATGCATTTTAAAATTTATGTTTCAAGATCAGCAAAAAAATTTTACCAAAATATGCACCTATAACTTTAGAATAACATATAGCAGGTTCTCTAATAATATCATTTCATTCAACATCATTTTGATATAAAGTTGATGAGAAAAAAAAAACTGTTTCCTTATACTTACTTTTGCTTAAAGCCACAGGTTGTAAGAACCTATTGATGACATTATATGAGGACTTACTGAACAGGCAAAAAATATGGGAGTGGGATTGCCATAGGTTTTACGTTTAGTATTTTTCGTGTTTTAACATTAGCTATCTGAATGTTGAGAAATTTCTTTTCAATAGTACAAGTTTTTCTAGATAAAACATTCTGGGGATATTTTTAAGAAATAAGAAGCTAGAAGGCAACAATTCAAAGCAAAATTATATGAAATGTATTTTCCATAGGAATGATTTCATGCCACATTTAGAACCACCATGTAGATGCGACGTGAGATTAGCCATCAAGCATTTGACAATATTCATCCTCAGCTGCCCGTCAAATGCGTCAATAAGACTACACGGTCTCGCATTTCATAGCATATGGCCAACATTAGGTTCTTGGTGATGGGGGCAGAAAGCTGGAAAAAATTATTTATTCTTGTTTGACTGTCTTAGAATTTTGAGATGAAGAGTCTATAAAACTGTTTCTTACATTGTTGTGAAATAAACATCAAGGCCAGATCAAAAATTCCATTCCAAATGATTATGCTACTTGTATTTTCAAAAAGGTGAGCTCAGAATAAACTGTTGAATATCTCTTTTTATACAAGCCTGGAGAGTAAAGGAAATGTAACCTTCTCAAAGAAACATTCTGAGTCTTAAATGGAAAACATGTCCACGACACGGGCAATGCACATCTGCGTGGCTAACGGTGGGGTTGGAATCATCTCTTCCATCTTTTTCCACCATCTCTGCCATTCTAACTCTCCCTCTTCCACTCTTTCCTGTTACTTTGAACATGGGAAAAGTCTGTTGACATCATTCACCTTGTGCTTCCCAAAATATAAATTTCTCTGTTCCTGTGCTCCTGAATTGACTAATCATCAGTTATGGCTTCCCCCAAAGAAAAGAACGCAGCCTGTAGGCCAGTGAGACACTGAAACCTATTTAGACTAGCTCAGGAAAGCCTATGTCTAAATATCCAAGAATTTTGCAAGTTCGTTTTTAAACTATTGATACCTTGAAATAAGCCATGCTAGTAACAGTTATATCAGGGCTTCCCATTTGGAATAGCCAGTTTTAATAAGAAAATAATGGAACTATCTTGAGATAGAATGGTTTTCTTTAGCATAAGGTAATGACCAGAGAGGTACCGAGTTCTGAGCCATTAGTAGGCAGCAATTCCAGAAGCTACAAGAATATCACAGTCATGAAAAAGTAGATTGGGGCAGTACAGTGTGACAAACTCTAGAGTTTACATAAGGGATTATGCGAATGCTCTTGCTTTGTGTGGGAAGGGCATCCTGTCTGAGGAATCTCCAGAATTCCAATTACTTTTCTTGAGTAACTTAAAAGATTAAGACTACTTAGCAGTACTTGAAGCCACAAATTACACCTATCATCTTCCTTCTGCCCTCTATTGCCATTCATTGAATACTGCCCACCAAAAATCTTCTCAGGTGTCAAGTTGATCCTTTTTGTCTGCTGTGCTGTTGTGCAGGATTGCTTGTTGATGCAGATATACCAAATATTCTGAATATTTGGGGGTTCTGTGCTAGCTGATGCCCTGTGGGTAAGAAAGGAAAATCCATACTCAGAATAAATGTTGATCCTATTCAAGATTAATAGCTGCTTTCAAACAAAGGAAGAATTCAATGTAGTTAACTTGTCATTTTTGGTGGAGAATACCTTATTGGGGCATAGAATTGGTTTGTGTTATGGCAGGTTAGACTTATAGCAGAAGTAGTAGCTGATCAATCAGCAAGTGGAAACACATGCGTTAGGGACCCTGTTCAACTTCCATCTGTCCCAGGATGATGACTGCATTCACCAGCCCATTGTGTTAGGAGTGAGTGTAGAGCACATAGCTGACTGATGCCAAATGATGAGGTAGTCAGCGACTGGGCATTTCAGTATTCATGCCATTCTGTGTGCCTTCTTGTGGGTATTGATGTACAATATAATCTCTTTCAAAACTTCGTGACTACTTCCATTGGTGTATCCATGTGTCTCTCTCCCAGATAACTTAGTCCTCCATCTTTTAATTTACATCCCTTAGCTTGCATAGAAAGCCAGCTAGTCATTTGCCATTGCCCATTTGTCCATTTGCATTGGTAACTTGGACTGCTTTCTTTTCCACACATAATAGATAGCCAGATTTCTGAAGCTTGGCCACTTGTATCAGCTAATCAAAAGTAATCCCCTCATAGGGTCATGGGCATAAATTGAGGGAGAGGACTGGCACAACATTAGTAAATGACATGCAGGTCTGGGCTGTCTGCTCATCCAGCAAGACCACCTTATTTACATTACACTGCATGTATCTGGACATATCACTTCCACTTTAAAAGGAATTGTTAGAATAGTCCAATCTATGACTTCCTAAGTTTGAAAAACTGTGGCTATGATAAGGTAATGACAATAATGGGTCCAGAACCTCTGTCAATGTGCAGCTCCAGACTAGCATCAGTTTACAAAATCATATACAGTTCTCTACGGCAAGGCAGGAACTTACCACAGATCCATGGGGGTCTAACTCTGATTTTCCTATTAGGGCAAATGAATGTCATATAGCACTTTTGTCATCACATGAGTATCTTCTAAGTAATATGGACCATGTGTAGTAGTTGAACTCGGTGTCCTGGAAGAAACACCTTCCAAGAATTGTGGTTCTTTATTATTGGTAAGAGAGGTACGGTGACATAATAGGTTCCTTTCTTAGGAAGGGATATTATGATATGCCCCAAACTTTTTAGTCTCTAAATACTTCACTGATGTGACATCAGCTTGAAATGTCTCTAGTTTATTGGTATTTTTGACCATTTGGGGCATATCTGACAAAAGTTCTTCATTATACTTCCCATTTCATGTGCCCCCTGCCTGGTTAATATGGTGTATCAATAATGTGGGAAAATGGAATGTTATGCAGAATGTCCAAATGGTCTGGGTCACTACAGACTATATTAAGGCAGAAAATGAGAGGTAATATACAGTAGGGATAAGACTGTAATCTATACAATTCCTTCTCATGTTGACGTGAATTGCTTCTGATCCTCCATCCTTAGAAGGTTGGAGATTTGACTCATTTCCGGGATCGGTGGCTTTACACCATGCCCCCATGACTATATGCATCAACTCTAGCAAAGATATTACTTCTGGCAAAGAGCTGCAATTGGGGCTACTATTCGATTATGTTTGGAGTAGTGAATCATTACCTGGAACAATCCATCTGGTTTTTGTAAGGGCCAGAGAGTAAATTAAATGGGACTGTCTTGGGGATCACCATGTGTTCAACATTTAAATCATTAAAATTGGCACCAATCTCTACCTCCTCCATGTGTGGCCTTTTTTAACTTTTTATTTTAATATAATTTTAAAACTGAAAAGGAGTTGCAAAAATCATACAGAAAGTTCTTACTACAAATTGCCCCATTTACATAAATCGAGATTTTTTTAGTTTGAGGGTCACATATTAGGTCATATTTTTAGGTCACATTGTTCTCATTTTGAATTGTAGTTGAGCCCTTCACACAGGGTGCTGAACACCCTCATACTGTGCACATCTGGTGAGATCCCACTACTTGCCCTTCCCCGTCCCTCTAATCATCATCCCCCTTCCTGACCCCTCTCCGTTTTCTCTCTTCCCCTTCCCTAGACTATATTTGTGTTTTATCATTGATATGACATCCAATTATTTATATATTGATCTTATATTAGTATAGGCCAATATCATTAATGAATAACAATGCAAAAATATTCAATGAGATCTTAGCAAGCAGAATACAGAAACATTTAAAAAGTTATATGTCATTTTTAGGTCATGACTTTGTTAATATTTTGTACGACCACTTATCAAAACTAATAAATTAACGTTAATATAATACTAGCATATAAACTTCAATCTTTATTCTGATTTCAGTAAATTTTTGAATAACGTCAACCTTTGGTGTGTTTGTTTGTTTCAGGGCTCAGTCCAGTATTCTATATTACATTTAGGTATCATATCACCCTACCTTTAAAAGTAAAGAAATAGGCAAATAAATAAGGTAGAACTATTTCTTTAAAAAATATGAAAGATACACATTACCTATTTCGAGATTTATTATAAATGAACAGTAATCAATAAGTGCATTTTTGGTTTATGAATATGCATATTAATGGAACATAATAAATAGGCAAAGTAATAGAAGTAGAGCCAAACATATATGTTTAAACGTTTTACAATGTAGGTTCTAAGATCATTCAATGGAAAAAAGATAGCCTAGTCAACAAATGGTACTGGAACAACTGACTCTCTATATGTAAAATGTTGAGGCTCTGCAATTATGACCCACCTCATGTAAAAATAAAAAATATAAACTTTATATCTCAATATAATCTCCATGAATTCCAAGACTTTTGTAAGCTAACACACCAGCCACAAAGTCCATCCATAATGAACAGAGTGTCTGGAAATTTAACTATGTCAATCTAGTCTTTTTTATATCATTAACTGAAGAAAAATGGGTACCCTTTAAAGAAGGAAACAAAAAGAAGTCAGAAGGAGCCAAATCAGGACTGTAAGGTGGATGCCTGATGATTTCCCATCAAAAGCTCTCACAAAATTGCCTTTGTTTGATGAGGAGAATGAACAGGAGCATTGTTGTGGTCAAGAAGGATTCACTGCTGAAGCTTTCTTGGGAATTTTACAGCTACAGATTTGGTCAACTTTCTCAAAGCACTTTTATAAGAAGCAGATATGTAGTATTATCATTCTTTAGCCCTCCAGAAAGTCAACAAGCAAATTGTCTTGAGCATCTCAGTACATTGTTGCCATGATCTATCTTTTTTTTTTTTTTTTTGAGATAGCATCTCACTATGTCACCCTTGGTAGAGTCCCGTGGCATCACAGCTCACATCGACCTCAAACTCTTGTGCTTAAGAGATTCTCTTGCCCCAGCGTCTCAAGTAGCTGGGACTACAGGCACCTTCCACAATGCCTGGCTATTTTTTTGTTGCAGTTGTCATTGTTGTTTAGATGGCCCAATCCAGGTTTGAACCTGCCAGTGTAACCACTGTACTATGGGCGCCCAGCCATGATCTTTGTTTTTGACCAGTCTGCTTTTGTTTCCCCCTGATCACTCCCACCTCTTGGTAGCTATTGCTTTGATTGTATTTTGTCTTCAGAGTCAGGAAAGTCATGTTCCATCTCCTCTTACAATTTTTCAAGGAAATGCTCCAGGATGCCAGTTATTTAAAATATCCTTTGAAAATTCTGCTCTTGTCTACAGCTAATCTGGGTGCAATGGTTTTGCACCCATCAAATGGAAAGTTAGTTCAATTTTAATTTTTTAGTCAGAATTGTAAATTGTGTAAGCGGAGCCATTTGGAGTGTCTATGGTGTTGGCTACTCCTTCTGTTGTTAATCGTCTATCACCTTCAATTAGGGCACCAAGAAAATTATTTTTCTTCATGATTTATTTGCAAAATCACCTCACCACTTCTTAAAACATTTCCCATTTGTAAACTGCTGATTTGGAGGCATTATCCCTGCTTCACCATAAATTTGATATTTCTTCTTGCTTCAATTTTAGCAATATATATATTATTCCAATAGGGGCTCTTTTCAAACTGATGTCTTATCCTTCTTAGTGCTTGAAACTAGATGATTTTTCAGACATGTTAAAACAAGTCAGTTTATTTTGCTGAAAAAAATACCTTAAAATCCATGAATAGATTTTTTTCATAATATGTATCTTCCATAGACATTTGCAAGTACCCTTAATAGATCTAAATTCAAAAGATAAAATTATATAACTTCTGGAAGAAAGCACACAAGAAAAATTTTGTGACATTTGGCTTGATAAAGACTTCTTAGGACTCAAAAGGTGCAAATCATTTTAAAAAATTGGTAAATTGGACTTTAAAATAATTTAAAATGTTAACTGCTTGAAAGACATAGTTGAGGGAAATATGAAACCCTCAATAAGGTTTCATATTGGGTTATCAAACCCAAGATAAGAGAAAATATTTACAAACAGATATCTGTTAAAGGTCTCTAGCAACTGATAAAGAACTCTAACAACATAATAATAAGAAAACATACAGTCTAACTTTTAAAAGAGTTAAAAAATATTGACAGACATTTCACCAAAGGAGATAAGTGGACAGCAACTAAGTATGTGAAAAGATGCTTGACATTATTAATTTATTAGGGAAATACTAGTTAAAACCATGAGGATGTGCATTGTTGATAGAATGGCTAACCTTGTAAAAATTGACAGTACCAAATGTTGACAAATACATGGAGCAACTGGAACTCATTCATCACAGTTGGAAATGCAAAGTAACGCAACCATTCTGAAGACAGTTTGAAGATTTTTTTTATGAAGATAAGCATGTTACCAATCAATCTGAATCCTAGAAATAGGAAAACATGACCACACCATATTGTTGTTTGTTGTTTGATCATACTGTAATGTTTATAGTGGTTTAATTCATAATGGCCCCAAACTAGAAACAATTCAAATGTCCATACATTTAGGAATATGAGATTCCACTTAGATGGAATTCTTGAAAAAGGCCAAACTATTTAAACAGACATATGAACACTGAAGACTTTTCTACCTCTACTACTGAACTCAGACCACTAAGCAAAATAGTATTTCTAAATTTTAACTATGAAAGTCTTGTACAAGCTGCCTACTTTATGGAGCCATGCCCTAATATACCTACTGGCATTAGAGTTTGGTCTCTTAGTAAATATTAAGTTATAAATCAAAAAAGATCCCCTAGGCTAGTTGGGCTGCAATTTTTGCCTATTAATCTTCCAATTCTGGGAGCCATACCCACAGATGAGTATCATCTGATAGGTAATATAATTTTTTAAGTCAAGTTGTAATTACAGAGCATCATTAGTTAGGGAATTATGAAAATTTTTTGATGAAAGAAAATAAAATGATTAAAGCAAATGTAAATAAAATAAAACATGACTTATATTTGAGATATGAACACTCCTGAATGGCCAAGACTGGGCACTATTGATGAATAGTGGTGACTGGAATGTGGAGAAATAGTGGGCTTTGGGTCCTCGTGAAGGAGTTATTGGCTACAAAAATAGAAGGGAATCACTTTGGGGTAAATTGAAGTATATATATGTGTATATATATATAATTTTTTTTTTTTTTAGAGACAGAGTCTCACTTTGTCCCCCTCTGTAGAGGTCTGCAGCTCACAGCAACCTCCAGCTCTTGGGCTTAGGTGATTCTCTTGCTTCAGCCTCCTGAGTAGCTGGGGCTACAGGTGCCTGCCACAACACCCAGCTATTTTTTTGTTGCAGTTTGCCAGGGCCAAGTTTGAACCTGCCACCCTTGGTGAATGGGGCTGGCACCCTACTCACTGAGCCAAAGGCGCCACCCAAATTGAAGTATATTTTAGTGGAGTAAAATGATTTGGATTTTAGAGTATGACAGACCTTAATGAAAAATCTCAACTCTGCTATTTGTCCAGGGAAATAACCTGTGACAAATCATAAGCTTTCTAATTTTTGATCATACCTTATGAAAATGGGAAAGGTGACCATTATTTAACAAGGTAAGTTAAAGAAAGGATAAGAAAATATGATAGAACCTCTTTACACCTCCCTACACTGACCACCTCTCTAAATTGACGTACATTTCACGGATTGTGCATGCACCACTTGTATCTAGCAGTACAGTAGGCCTAGTTCCTTATGTTGACCACCTCCGTATGTTGGCAGCTTTGTCATAATCCCTTGGCTGGTTAGGTTAACTTAACTGAGGTTCTACTGTGTATGCAAAATGCCTGACATGGTGTTGGCTCAGAGCAAATGCTTAAGAAATGGAATTCAGATTGTTTTTGTTTTTACCCTCATTATAACTACTGTTTTACCTAAAAACAAGGAAGTATGTCCCTACCCAGTGTTCAGACATACATCTGGTGGACGGAATGTTGTTGTTTGTTAATGAGTGTGCATTTGTGTGTATGTATATGTACATTTGCATTTATAAGTAGGTGCTCACCTGCATTACCTAGGGTCTGATAAATGAAAAGTAAAGATTATATCTAACACAACCAGACATCTGAATATTAGGATGATAAAAATAAAATGTGTATATTATAAATACTTTATTCACAGTTCATTAAAATCAATGTAAAAGAGCATGAATGAATTGCTTGTCACATGAAGAAATTAAGAGAACATAAAATAAAAACGTGAACTGTTAATATGTGTATCCAGTGGGAATACGAGAATAGACATTTTTCTTTTTGAGACAGAGTCTCAAGCCATCATCCTGAGTAGAGTGCAATGGTGTCATAGCTCACAGCAACCTCCAAGTCTTGGGCTCAAGCAATCCTCTTTCTTCATTTTTTGTGTTTTTAGTAGAGATGGGGGTTACGTTTTTGCTCAGGCTGGTCTTGAACTTGTGAGCTCAAGCAATCCAACTGTTTCGGCCTCCCAGAGTACAGGGATTACAGGCATGAACCACCATGCCCGGCCTACATCTTCTATTTGTTTCTACCAGTCCTCCACATAAATACTTAAAATTGCACACTACTTATAATGGCATGCAAACTTTTTTACCACTCTAAATATATGTATATTTTTCAAATTATTAATCCACAAACTGGTATTCAAAAGAGAGAAATAAATAGAAATTAAAGTCTTTAAAGAACTATTTTCTTCTACTATATTTTTTTGTAATCGTGTTTGCTTTAACAGAATTTAAACTGGGAATATTTAAATTTCATGTTCCTATTTTAGACAATACTTTGAAGGATCATTGGGCTTACGTGACAGGTATAGAAGAAAGTTTCTCAATTAAAATCTATATCATAAAAGGAAAACATAAGCAAAACATCTTAATTAGATGCCTCCCTGCCCGATTCCCATTAACCTCCATTTTTCCTTTATATTTAAAGGGAAATTTTTACATTATTACTGGATGTGTTGTATAC